>VCRD01001852.1:0-14003 GCA_006783055.1 Trinorchestia longiramus
ACCTCCACCCACACACACACATATCACCCACCCCCACCCACACACATATCACCCACCTCCACCCACACACATATCACCCACCACCAACACTCTCCATTTATCTACACATAGTTATTGCCGACCATGACAATATTTGTCGCCACTTTGTGGTATTGTGGTCAATAAACCGTAACTAATCATTGGTTACAATAATTAACTAGTTCAATAAACGTAAGTTTCAAGTTCAGGTGTGCCCGATGGCCCCCAGTAGCTTCATCCTAAATTATTTGATTGCGATACGAATTTGTGTGACGAAATCTCCTGGTTTTCTTCAGACGTTGAGCTTTTTGGATTCAACTTTCCATGAATTTAAACATTTATTATTTTGTGAATTATGGCGCATTCTCTTGTCAGAGTTTCGTAACTTTATGGCACGTCTTCTTTTGAACATCTGCCCGAGATGTCATTAGCTAAGTCAGATTTTTTAAATGTTCTGTTTTTAGGAGGGTTTTCATGGAGAATTAACGAATTATCAAGCATTCGGAAAGAAACGTATGTGAAAAATTGGTACTAGATTTTCAAGGTATATTGCATAATGAAAATGAAAGGACATCGAAAAACATTCATCACATAATAGAAGCCAAACTTTCGTCTAAAATAGAAATACCCAAAAAGAAAAGATCATTAAGATATTTTCCGGTCATTGATTAAAATATTTGAGGCTTGCAGAGCATCCAATATTGCGCTAAGTTTCCTGTTTAGTGTGGAAATACTGGCCCATTATGTCACTCTGTACTACGAATGCTTTCATGATATTCGGATATTATTGTGCCAGTGTTGTGGGAATATTCGGATATTACTTGTGTTTATGGTAAAATTCGAGTATTACTAGCGTTGTGGTAATATTCAAATATTACTTGCGTTGTGGTGATATTCGGATATTACTTGCGTTGTGGTAATATTCAAATATTACTCGCGTTGGGGTAATATTCAGATATTACTTGCGTTGTGGTAATATTCGGATATTACTAATTGTTATGAGTTCTTATGACAACAAAAAGCTCATTACTAGAGAACGTTGATTAACAACGTAGATGCAGTCAATTTTCTATCTGCTTGCGGCGCTGCAGACTGGGTGAGTAAAACAAGCTGTATTCATTGCAAGAATTTCACTCTCATGCCTTATTTTGGACTTTATTTAACACGTTGACTCCGAAGTGGTACGTATGTGGTCCACTTAGGTTAGGTTCTGTAATTATTTCAGATCCTTCTAGTGACTATGCGTACACAGTGAAGATTTACACCGGTCAGGCAATCGGAGGGAACATGTTAAATATCACTTCTAGAAACTTGCACACTGGTACAGTCAATGTTGACTTGTTTTTCTTTGCTCTCGTAGCACAAAGAAGAAAAACAGTAGGCGCATAGTTTTTCATTAGTCATTTATTGAACAACTTGAAAATGTTGCAATTTCTATTTTTCTTGCAATGATAAAAATACATGAAGAGCGCAGTCTTGTAAATTTCATTAATTGCACGACATGATTATACTATACGTTCAGATACGCAAAGATTAGGTGAGGTTGTCTACCACTGATGTTCCGGAAGCGTAGTAAATATAGTCTTCTATTTCAGCATTTCCATTTACAGAGGTCCAAATACTTAGTTTCTTTAAAGCAGGCAATAACCATATAGAGAAGCCATATTCTTCTCCTTCTTCAATTGCAACATTAAAGAATGCAACCTTTTCTTTTATTCATTGTTTGTTCGCAGGAAAATAATAATTATCATGCGTTTTCCCGCCCCACAACACTGTAAGCCGGAACCCTTGTCTTCATTCCTTATTTGATCGCATGGTGATCTTGCGTTTGTTGTTATCCAGAACAGCATCATAAGTTGCGGCATTGTGTTCCATTCAGGTCACGTGACAGAGTGGCATCCTCTTTAATATACCCCAACTCTCAAAGATGTATTTTCTTTCTTTCATTCGTTGCCACGTGAAAAATAGCGCCTGCTCGAGCCGTTGCGTTTGTCTCCTGCCTCTGCGAGCGCTCACAGAACACCGTCCGTCCAAGACGATATGTGGCTCGACATCATGCATCGTCTTCGTACCCCGACTGGAGATGACAGACGAGTATTCCAAGGTGCCTTGAGTGATCTCTCTGCCAAAATTGGCATCGATACAATAACTTCCCGATGTTCGTTTGGAATTCGTATCAACGTCGCCGGCAGCTCGTAACAATAAGTTATCGAGCACTGCTTTGCTTAGTGTTTATGGCGAACTGGCGCTCGATTCACGAGCTTTCCTCGAGCGAACCAAAATTCCGATACCGAATAATGCCATTTCCGTGCCCATTTGCCAGTGAGTTCAGCGCGGAACAGGCAGACTTAAAGAGTTTCATTCTTTGCGTTGGAATTTACTTTTGGGTACGCGAACTGTAGTGAAAGGTAGAAATTTTCCCCGCATATGAATATAAAAGTTTGGAATGAGGGTCATTTTGGGGAGAGCTTGGTTTCTAGTTCTCCATCTGCGCTCATACAGAGAAATCTTGGAATGGTTATGAAACCTGAAAGTACTAAGCGAAATCTCAAGAAATTACCTGAACGGCCTCAAGTACCATTCTGAATGTTTTGAGCAGCCTGTAAAACTGCGGCGCGTTGTGCAGCAAGTTTTTTCTTGCTACACCTTAATTTGTTCAGTTTACACTGGTTGTTATTTAAATGGGTGTTTTTACGAAAAAATCTTAATAAGTAATTATAATAATTGTTAATAACATGGTTAACATCAATGAATTTTGTTGTAATTCACTTTAACACTATCTAAAGAATATGGAGCCACATTGTTTTCTTTCTTACGTAAAATATTTCTGTGAAATTGTATCCACATCCAAATGCAAGTTATTTCAACCCTGCAATTTACTGTTGTAACATAGAAGATGATTTGCATATATATCACATGTCCATATAGACCCTATATTCGAAAATAATAGTTGAAACGGCTCAACCAGTTCACGAATATAGTATAAATTTTGCTGCATAGTCTCGTCTGATGTTCTCTGTAAAAGTGTTCGTGGTGATTTGGTACAACTGAAAAAGTATCAGAAAAACATTTTGCGCTGTGAGCTCACCTTGTCCCTGCAGCAGAATAAGTCCTCAGAGCTGGATATTGAGGCCCATGATTCAAGTGTACCCGCATGTATGATTTTCTTTATTACGCTGGACATCCTTATTTACATTTATTTTGACATTTTATGCGAGCTTCTAAGCAATTTTCTCGTACAAGATCGAAGCAATGATCATTGGCTTCAACACCAAAAGTCGTGCGTCGGCCAAAACGACTTCTACGGTCCAGTAACGGCCTTCCAGCGGCGGCAACACGAGCATAAAACTTCAATAAAGCGTCAATGGCGAGCCACTACCGCCACCTGAACTCCATCAGCAAAATGTAAACAACTTTCGGCCCTATTAAAGTGTACCTTCTGATCCTTGACTTCTTTCTGCTTTTTAGTTCTCTTCCTCTACTTTTTCAATACTCTTTTATATTCAAAGGCTCAAGCTGATCTGAGTTGAGACTGCTGGAGACGCCACCAGGAGATCAAATTTTTCCAATAGAGATAATGCGAAGGGCACCGCCGAGTACCCCGAGGAAATCTTTTAAAATAGACACAACAAGAAGGCTCACTGAAGCCAACATATATCTGGGAGATTTATTGCAGCGGTCCACAAGTCTTCAAGTGTTTTTGCGAGAAGCTCTTGCATATTTACGAGTCAGAGACACAGGATTTAGATCCCATTTTTACCTTCCTACATCACATCTGAAATGTAACTCTTGTGTACGCTTTTGACTCGAAGAGCAAATGAAGTAGAGAGTCCTCCACCTGCCTCAAAGCTTGATGCTCCATGAGATGCGACTGACTTTGAAAAAATTCGCAGAAACTTTCATAGTGTCCCGTTTGTAGACACGAGTACGCTTGAGACGCCTGCAGATTTGGACCGTTGCACAAATACTGAATTGAATACATTCAGTTACAGGCGACGTGTATTTCACGCCAACTCCAAGGAGACATCAAAAGAAAGGTAATATTTTTCTGAACTTTGCTCGTTAGATTATTCGCCCCGATGAAGTTCCCCGAACTTCTCGGACGGAAGATCAAGGAACGGATTCTTGTAAATCCCGTCATTTATATATTTGCCTCTCAGTGTTGTAGTATTTCTAGACTCTTGAATTTTTAGATGATATATGGCGGTACAATCAATTTGATATTCTAAAACTGTTAAATGATTGCAAAATATTTTTATACCAACTTTAATGCCTTCTCAAGGGTTGATTTTGTTGGCAATACGAAGATAATTATTTAGATCGGACTGGCAAATCATTTTTAAGTGACTTTTTTGAGGTTTAAAAATCATTCAAAAGGGATTTTCATTGGAGTTGTACCTCATGCTTTGGATACTTTTTAACACCTGGTTTCTAACTCGAGATTTGATTCAGTTGACATGTACCCAATACTAGACCAAAGTGTGGGAGTGCTCAATGGAACAAAGTTCAGTCTGGCCTATCAGACGTTGCAAAATGACGGTAGTCATAAAATTGAACTTTTTTATTTAACACAGTTCCCATGATATTAGAGCCTTTTATCATTCCTTGTTCATGATAAATAAAATAAAACTTACTCCTGATATGAAATTTTGTAATCATTAACAATTTAAAATCTAATGGAAAGTTAGGCTCCAGCATTATTTATTAACATGAACTGAATGATGCTTAATTTTTCCAAGAAAACTTGCCTCACATGTTAAAACATTCAAGTATTAAGCATTGGACGGGGTTCTGTGTTGTTTTCGTTTATGTATAAAAGGCATATTTTCTAAAGCACACGACCGTTGAGACATAGGCTACCGGGCAACCAGAAAAATACTCTCTTGACTTTGTAAAATAGCCCCGCATTAGCTGCTAGTACTCGAACAAATGACATTTCAGGGTGAGAGTGCAATGCTGAAAGAGAAGTTTTCACTAGGCTCTAGAGGACTAACACCCAGTGTTGGGCATCGAGTTCGCTGTGAAGAAGTGAACTGATACTCTGAACAATCTGGGAAATATCCCATGCCGGTCACTGAAACAAAATGTGCCTGTCGTATACGTGGCTCCTCATCCTCGCTTACTCACTTTTATTTTCCGAGTACGAGACTCTACTCGACGACTGCGTTCGAGTGGCTTCACAGTCACTTTAACAACAGTGAAAATGTACAATCCTTAGTCGGCGCTGATCCGACGCCTAAAGTAGAACTGCCGTGTCCACCATCACAAATATTAATGACTGTTTTGTACGACGCTAAAGTTTCCCTGGCGCATTTAAATAAGACGTTTGTGCCCATAATATTTGTCTCAGTAGAGGGTTCTTTCTTTCACGAGCTGGTTTTATTCACGCAGTCTTTTATTGAGGGTAGATTTTATGTATGCTGAGCTGCAAGCTTAAAACCCAGTAAAAATAAAGGCGGTTAACTTACGTGGCTGTAAGGGTACAATGCTACAAGCGTACATTGCTGCAAACGTACATTGCTGCAAACGTACATTGCTGCAAGCGTACATTGCTGCAAGCGTACATTGCTGCAAGCATACATTGCTGCAAGCGTACATTGCTACAAGCATACATTGCTGCGAGCATACATTGCTGCGAGCGTACATTGCTGCGAGCATACATTGCTGCGAGCGTACATTGCTGCGAGCATACATTGCTGCGAGCATACATTGCTGCGAGCATACATTGCTGCAAGCGTACATTGCTGCGAGCGTACATTGCTGCAATCGTACATTGCTGCAATCGTACATTGCTGCAAGCGTACATTGCTGCAAGCGTACATTGCTGCAAGCGTACATTGCTCCAAGTTTTTCATGTTTGAACCTCACAGTTCTGCGAGCCCACAGGCTGCAAGCTTTCATTGCTCCTAAATCTCCATGTTTGAAGGCCACAGTGCTGCAAGCCCTCGACGCTGTAAAGTGGCTGCACTGCAAGCCCTCGACGCTGTAAACTGGCTGCACTGCAAGCCCTCGACGCTGTAAACTGTCTGCACTGCAAGCCCTCGACGCTGTAAACTGTCTGCACTGCAAGCCCTCGACGCTGTAAACTGTCTGCACTGCAAGCCTCCACTCAGAATTGGAGCGCCCCGTATACGAGACCTCTAACCTCAGCAACATGCAGCAACATTATCATGACATTTGTCATGTTCACGCTCACAGAATATTATAAAATTCCTAATCAATCTTCTAGTATCGTAATTCAGAGCTTGGTATGCGTGTAATTTTACGAACGTAACACAAATAAATTATCATTTCTGTTAAAAAATGGTCTGACTTTCTGTCAGGAGCTTCACAAATAATTCGAATAAATATTCGCCAGGAGACCGGCATGTCTTCGTTCAAAGGAAAGATGCTCACCAGACGAAGGCTTGTCGTCAGACTTCAGAAAGAGTTGGAAAAATTCATCTCGGGAGAGCAGCCTTCAAAATTTATTCCGTGAAGCCATAGGACTAGAGCGCGAAATCGGAATATCAGTTATTTTGTCGTAATATTATCGAATCGGAATATCAGTTATTTTGTTGTAATATTATCGAATTGTAATATCAGTTATTTTATCGTAATATTATCGAATCGGAATATCAGTTATTTTGCTGTAATATTATCGAATTGTAATATCACTTATTTTATCATGATAGTATCAAATCGTAATATCAGTTATTTTATCGTAATATTATCGAATCGTAATATCAGTACGGCATAGGACTTGGGTATCACAGCATAGGACTTGGGTATCCCAACATAGGATTTGGGTATCCCAGCATGGGACTTGGGTATCACTGCACAGGACTTGGGTAGCACTGCACAGGACTTGGGTAGCTCGGCATGGAACTTGGGTATCACAGCATGGGACTTGGGTATCACTGCACAGGACTTGGGTAGCACGGCATGGGACTTGGGTAGCACGGCATGGGACTTGGGTAGCACGGCATGGGACTTGGGTAGCACGGCATAGGACTTGAGTATCAACCCAAGAATGGGCCAACGGCTCGTTCCTATTGCCTTTATTCTATTCTTATATTTCTAGCTTAATATAGCTAACAGGCTATCATTACGCTGCAGTAAACTCGTTTTTATCTTATTGTTGTTATACTACAAGCATGATAACCAAATCTAATGTTCAAAATCATACTTTATTAAAACATTGGGAGTTGTAAATTGTAAAATACAATTAAGAACATGTCTTAAACCACCGTAATGTTAAATGTACTGTAAACTACTGGTACTTAAAGGGCGGTATAATTTCCTTACATATACTGTATGATTTACATTTTAGCGTCTAACTCAATCTTGTCACGCATCAATTGCCAATTAGCGCTTGTTTAGTCTAAAAAATTAAAGCATTAGTGGTAAATAATATGCCGTTTTGACTGTGTTCAAAGAAACACTTCGTGAAACTCATTTTACTAGTTTTAACGTAAACTAATTGCAGTTCATTTAAACTGTTATTGTTTGATCATTAATAAATACACGTTGCTTTAACCATAATTTTATTGCGAATTCTTTTGTTTTTTCTAAGAAAATAATTTCGTGAACATGGGCTTAAGGAATGCACTCTATGGCCTGTCTAAACTGAACATGAACTTCAGGTCCTACATGAACTACAGGTAGTCCAACTCCAAAGCTGTCGGAATAGAAAACAAATCAGCAACTCGAACGTGTACTCCACGAGGGCCTATGTATCTTCTACGTTAAAGTGGACCTATAATAAGTTATATATGTTATATATATATATATATATAACTGTATAGTAGTTTTATGGTGTATATATGTTTTATGCTGTGTATAAGTTTCATGCTGAATGAAAACATATTTTAGGTGTGTCCAAAATTATGGATTTATTCTACCCCGCATGTAATGTTTAGAAACTGGAATAATGCTACCGAAGTCAAACAATTATCATAGTTTCTAAAACCGTTTTAGCAAAGGTTTTGAGACGGTCCCTTCAATAAAGTCCTTCAGTTCTCTCAGAAACGAATTACCCTTTCACCTAATATTCGTGTTTGCTAATATCTCATTCAAAAAAGTAAAAGAAGATTTGTAAGCTTGAAGTACTCAGTTGCAGTCCCGTCGAGTTGAGTGCTTCTCTCCAATGCAATAACTGGACAGCCTTGTGAGCCTTTCTGTCATTTTATGTGAAAAAGAATGATCCGTAATATAGAAGCCGAGAAGCGAACAAAATTTTTGCTCTTAGTGCTTTATTTTGGCAAGCTGTGACTGCGATGTAGCCTTTATGAGCACTACACTTCTGAATTCGTATCTCATACGCAAGCTAATCAGAATTCTTGCACTGAGAATTGAATAAAAATGCATTCCTGGACGCTTCCTTTGCTGCTTATTGGAGTTGGACTCTGTGCTCGTATTACAGGTTAGTGTTTGATTACTCCATGTTATTCATAACAATATTGATCAAATTTTTCCGCTAGTTACTGTAGTGTGACTCGTAAATATTTCTTTCAACATTAGCTTCCTTGTCTTGTCATTGAACGTCAGCTCTGAAATTTTCTGCAAGAGAACTTAAAAAAATGAATAAAATGTTACTGACGATTACTTTTCGGGTATATTGAAAAGAGTTGTCGGTTGTATACACTTGTAAATGACAGTGCACATTTTGCTGTTTGGATTGTGCTTTATATCGCAAATTGAAACTAGGTGATACATTTCGACGAGTACGTTCATTAAAAATGCAATCGAGAATGCTCGTTATCTTCAGTGTTGCTTACATAACATGGAGCAACGTTAATATCACTCGAATCATTCTAGTGTGAGCAAGGAT
Organism: Trinorchestia longiramus; assembly: GCA_006783055.1. Classification (NCBI taxonomy): domain Eukaryota; kingdom Metazoa; phylum Arthropoda; class Malacostraca; order Amphipoda; family Talitridae; genus Trinorchestia; species Trinorchestia longiramus. The sequence continues at coordinate 8,831 of VCRD01001852.1, forward strand.
TGTGCATTTCTTCCTCGGTGTGCGATGTTGCAACGGCAGAATGCAAATTCTTCAGGGACGACTACAAGTCATGAAGAACATCGAAGGGCAACAAATATGATGCTGTCCAGAGACAAAGTTTTAAGGAAAACTCGTTCAACTTTGCTGGAATTTGACAGAAATATTCTGGTGTGCATATTGAGTGGGAACAAAAGCTGCGCTGCAATCCTTTTTTGCGCATCTGCTCGAAATAAAGATGTACTTGCATGACGCTCTCGGTATCTTCAGCGTTATTTTATTTTCCGGACTCTGGAAATACATAGCACTACTTCCTTGATATCTATTCATGCAAACATGAACCATATTGAGAGCTTTGTTGAATAGGATTGTCGCATTTTCTGAAGTAAACTGAACTTCATCTCAGGTTGGTGGGATTTCAGAGCATCATTCTGGAGACGTATTTATGAAGTACATCCACTAAAATTTATTTCATTTATTCTCTTTAACACGTATTATCTGACATGTCATTTGGCCTGTAACTTGTCATATTGCGCTTGCTTCTATCGCAGCATCTGTTCATATGTTTTTAATGCACTGACGTTATTGGTGCAAGCGTCAGTTTTAATTGGCAGCTCCCCAATCCCTGGGTTTGTTATGCATCAATATACGTAATATTTTGAATATTAAGTAAGTACACAGAACGTCGACACAACGATATGAGGTAGGAAGTGTCTAATTCCTTGAAGCTTTGAGAATTTAGAATATTGAACTCTTTTACGAAACCATTTGATAAACCATTCATTCACCATTTGATAACCATTTGATTCGTCTATATTGTAGACAAGTCACCGAATTAGTACTCATTGCAAGTATTTGTTGTTAAGACAGAAAGTGAATAGAAGCTTTCTCTCGTATATAATTTAATTCTCTACACAAAATTTTCGTATACCTGGATGTCGTGCTCATTTTTTGTTGTAACTACAACATGCAAAATCATTTTAGTGAAAGTAAAAATGACCTTACTTTGAACGTGAGGGACGATCAGCCACTCAACACAAGGTCTATGTAGAACCTGATGCTCTCAAGAATTGAGCACAGAGCAAAGAAGTAGAGCGATCGCTACACGGTGTGTGCCATCTTGTCGACAGTACCAGCAGATTCCCTCTGAGATGCTGATTTTATTTCCTGTGTATTACGAGTTACTGCACAGCAAGGCATGTTTTTCGAGTGCTAAACTCTAGTGATGACTCGAGGAGATCTGGGAAGTGCTGCAGGAGACCATCTCGCCAAGCTGCAGTCATCTTGTGCTGCCTAGTCTTGCTCCTGTTCAATGAACCTCCTATCAAACGAATCACATTCAATTTACTCACAACCTGCGGGGATTCGAGTGTCATAATTTCAAGAGAATTTTTACTACGCAAAGAAGTATAGGCACCGACAACAGTGACTTGTAAAAGAGGCTAGGCTTGTGATTGTAGAAATTTTTTTTTACGTTTGCTGCTCGAAAAAAAAAAATAATTCGAGACGTTCTCTTTGTAGCCATCTCACCTGTGATGTTAAGGGGTCACCATTGTTAAATATGCTTGCTGAAAACGTACTGAAAGAGAAATAATTTCTTCAGATTAGTTGACGTTCTTTCTGAGGCTTGTTTCTGGTCTAGCAGAAATGGACTCGAGAAAAACTTTGGCAGTTGACCCTCCAAAAAATTCTTGAAACTAGCAGAGGAAATATTGCCTGTCACGTGGCAGGAGCAGTGGCAGATCAGGACAAAAATAACCTCCTTTGATAAACCCTCAATTTCGTCGTGTTAATTCCTGATGGCTAAGCCTCCTTACCTCTAACTTTTAAAACAGAATGTCTAAACAACTGAATAAATTCTCAGTAGTAATCTACGCAAGTTTGAATCTATAGTGTTGGTAATAATCATGGTGTTGTAATCGCCTTCAGTGTCAAACTAGTGTTTGCAACACACTCGTAAGTTACAATAATTCATGAACACCTATTAGTTAACCCTTTAGCGACGAAAAGGACCATACGGTCCTCTTTTACGGTCTTTGGGAGAATTGTTCTAATAATTAAACAGTGAGCAATATGAGGTTGCTACTAGGTTTGAACGCGGCGGCATGTTACAGCGTCGTTCTTTTGGCTGCCTGGCTCTCAGTGTGCTTCATTGCATCAGTGTACAGACGGTCTTTGTGAGCTTAGACGTAGAAACTAGAAAAAAATTGGTCGCTAAAGGGTTAATTCAGAATCCTGTCTGAGTTATGATTGAGAACTCCACGTCAAGGCCTTGCCTGGTCTTGCCAGTGCAGTGCGCACTGAAATCAAGGCCCTGCACGCAGCCCGTCGTAGCTGCTATGGTGCAACTGAGCAGCGCTTAGCTTCAAAACTTGGCAAATGAGGGACATTTTTAGGAGAGCACGTGTCAACAACTTGCTCTGAGGAGCGCCACGAAGTCGTCGCTGGTCTCAGCCCTGCTGCTCCAGCGCTGATGGATTGCACAACTTCTGGAATGAGGCAAGCGCCGGCCTCTACGATCTGCCTCTCGGTGCTCTGCTCTGCAGCTCATCTCTTGTGCCAGTCTACTGTAGTCATCTACCCTTCATCTACCATATTCATCTACTACGTCCATCTAGCGAATTCATCTACTACGTCCATCTACAGTATTCATCTACTACGTCCATCCAGCGAGTTCATCTACTACGTCCATCTACCATATTCATCTACTACGTTCATTTATAATGTTCATCTACACGTCTATCTACCGTATTCATCTACTACGTCCATCTAGCGAATTCATCTACTACGTCCATCTAGCGAATTCATCTACTACGTCCATCTAGCGAATTCATCTACTACGTCCATCTACCGTATTCATCTACTAGGCTATTTACCACGTCTATCTACTGTGTTCATCTGCCCCATCCACCTACCAAGTTTGTGTGTGACTAAGACAAGCATGAGACAATTTCTGCCAGCAGAAAGTTTCATTAACGACATTTACCGATGATGATATCAAAGGACTTAATCTTTATAAAATTCATCGACTGCGTGCGTCTAGTATGCTATGTTTATCAATAAATGAACTAACAAAAATTTTGTGCATCGGGTACGGGGTCTTTAATAATGTTAGACCACGCGTCTGGATTCATTAACGTAAATATTGTTGCAATTTCCAGTCGTGTGAGGGTGTAAAAATATCAAATTGTCAGCAGCAATTGTCAGTAAAAAGCAGGTTCAAATCAAACTTTCTGTGCTAATTGAACGTGAGCAAAGTAATTAATAAATAATCTTTTCCCAGTGCTATCTAATTTGCCGTTCATTCTGTTCAACGTGAAATATTTACCAAAATAAGCTAATGAGTCTCTTCGGAAAACGATCGTCATTCACAATGTAACGAACATCGAGCTTCAAAAATATAACTTACATTTAGTAGGAAACTTTGTTCGTGACACAAGGACATTCAAGTCTAGCTTGAAGAACCAAGACATCCAACACAGCCAAGAACTGGGAGAACTGCTGTATGTACGACCAGAACACACCGCATAACGAACACATAACAAGCTACTTGCCTACTTCCTCAAAGAGAACTGGGATATCAACGCAGTTTAAAACGCAGAAGTTGTTTTCCCTGTCTTATGCTTTTGTGATGCGTGTTCTCTGACTTCTGTGTTTATTTACAGTGCATGCTTTTTGCGTAAGAAAAACCACAAAATATCTACGTCGTCGGAGATGTTTTTGTAAAGGCCTTAGACTAGTCTTTTTTCTTGATTAGCAATTTGCATCAATGTTGATAAGCGTAATGTTCTAATTTATTATAAGAATTATCAAATTGATATTCACTCCTGATGCTAGCGATTTTATAATCATCGAAACATTAATTTGTTCTAAATGAAACTCATGCTCGAAAAATGTTCTGATTTGAAGACATTTAGCCGACATTACAGTTAAATTTACATTCGTTTTGTGTTCATTTTTTCGTGTCTCCATTTTTTCCTGTAAAATGTGTATTCGAGGTAGGAATTCTTGTCTTATATTTTATTTTTCTCTCATCGTATTATAGATCTATAATTTTCATTTAAGTAAGTTAAACCTATTTAAAATAGATAATGATCATTCAAGATTTATGGTGATCATTTAATTAAATTCAGGGATTATGTATCAGAAACTGAAGCTTAAAAAAAAATGCAAAGCTAATCACAGAAATCTGCCACAAAAAACAGTTAATAATAGTAGTTAAATGATGATAATACTAACATAAACAATAATGATAATAACACTAATAATACCAATGACAATAGTAATACTACTAATGTTATTACATAGTACTAATAGTAATAAAACTGATGCTAAAAATATTAAGAGTAATAATAATGAAAATAACAGAAAAATGTTGATGACAATAAGATTGCACCTAGGCGACTAAAAAAGTAATACGACTTCCTTGAATACAGTTTTAACTGAGAACAGTGGCTGCAAAAATACTTGTTTCAAAAGAGACTTCGTTATAAGGGCTAATCATTAAAGCCACTCTGATGTTGTGCTAAATCACCTTAGTGCACCGCGTTTCTTTTATGTTATATTATTCTTATGTAGGGTGCAGAAATCAACTTGAAAATTCTATTCGTTCTTCATGAATTCTTTGCAGTCTCAAAATTTTTATGTCTTATGGTGTGCTTCACCTAGCACCTCCAATAAGTTGACCTACTCCTGAACCAGTCCATCTTAACACGTTGACTCCGAAGTGGTACGTATGTGTACCACGTAGGTTAGGTTCTGTAATTTTTTCAGATCCTTCTAGTAACTAAGCGTACAAAGTGAAGTTCTACACCAATCAGGCAATCGGAGTCAACGTGTTAATACAAGCTACATCAACCTTCAGTTCATCTTCTTTCAAAACAACGTTTACAAGTTGTTATTCTGAAAGCTCTTTTACTGCCCAGTTTCTCGCTATTGTTTACTTTCTAATCGATTATGAGTTTTCATCTCGTCTTTTTCAATGAGGTACACTTCCCCCTTCCTCTTCAATCAAACCGCTTACATAAAATTAATATCTCACTTCCATATTTCTCATTCCCTTCAAAAGTCAGAACTGCCTTCCATACTCCTGAAATTCTAGATTAATCTTCTAATTCCCAGCCCAAGAGTTATTTTGCTCTCTTGATCCCGAGTAATTATGTGGAGAGCTAAAAAT
>VCRD01001852.1:31867-74599 GCA_006783055.1 Trinorchestia longiramus
CTTCTAACAGTGATGCAGGCAACAGAGCTGCTGTTTCTAACAGTGATGCAGGCAACAGAGCTGCTGTTTCTAACAGTGATGCAGGCAACAGAGCTGCTGCTTCTAACAGTGATGCAGGCAACAGAGCTGCTTCTAACAGTGATGCAGGCAACGGAGTCCATCTCGATTGCATTATTCTTATGTGGGTGAAAAATGTAGAAGCTTCTGCGAGACGAGGTCTTTCTCTTGCTGCTTCCCTTCTCATTTCTTTATTTCCTCAGACGACTTTTTTCATCATTTTTACCGTTCAATTTTCCTTTGTCTTTCATCTAACTTTTCCCAAACCTGTTTTTTCATTCCAATACTTGTTTACAATTTAATTTTGTGCTCATAATGCATTCGATTTCCTTGTTTTGTTTTTGTTTTTATGGTTGTTTACTCAGCGATGCCTGTTTTCCTATGAGATTGTGTTGTAAATTCATTATTTCTCAATTATGTATGTAAATCTCTCATATAAGTTATTCATTTCCATCTTTATTAACATTCGATTCTTCTGTATCCCTTCATAGTTTTTATTGACGTCTGTTTTCAAGAATATTTGTTCAATCCTTTTACTCTGCTCAAGTTTATTTTCTCATATAGTTACTTACTTTGTATTACTTTTACTCCATTGTTTAACTGTTGTTTTTAAGCTAGTTTATTTACTCGTTGAATTTAGCAGCCTGCAGGGCTTTTCATTGTCAGTTTAGTCGACGAAATTTCGGATAATAATTAATTTTTCACGTCAAACATTTCTCGTGAGACCTCCACGTTGTGCAGACGACGCACTCCTAAATTGACTTTCCACTTCTATGATTCATGAATTAAGTTACTATTTGTTTCTCGTCTTCCGTTTTCTAACACTGAAACATTTCCTGAGACACGCGTGTTTTAAATTTTACGTTAAACTCTCGTTGGAATGAATTAGATCGTAAATTCCTTCATTCATCTCTTACACGAGCATGCTTGAGGCGGTGTATAATTTGGTTGGCCAAAATCCCTTCAAAGTTCAGAGTTTAGAACATTTCTTTAGAACTTTTTTGCATGTAATTCTGTATAAGAAAGGATTTTGACTACACAGTTGTCATTACTTGTCACTTTGGTCTTATGTTCAAGATTAACTTGTGACTTCATGTCACCGGTAACTTCAAGTGTCAGGCTCTTATTTATTTTTTTCTTTTTTCCTTGTACGTAGAGCAAAATGATCTTATGATATAGCGTTAGGAATAAATTGAAGATTTCAATGAGATCGTATGGTTATAACCATTGTTTTAAATGAACATTTTTTCATAAAACCCCTACCAACTCAATGGCAAGAATGTCCGAAGACAAATTTCACGTGATGTTCGTACCATTCTCTTGGGCGAATAGAAGAAAATTTGCTGTGCTTCTTGAAGGAGGTAATCCGTTCGAGAAGAAGTTTATCAAGACATAGTTTTTGTTGAGCTGTTCTTGAGCTTGTACGCTTGTTCCACTGGGCGCTCAGTAGCCCTACTGCGTCTTTTTGCACGGCCACTTGGGACAGCAAACTTTGCTTGTTTTCCTGCCCAGCTAAGCTTTCCTCTGCTTTTTCTAGCAACTCCTACCTGTAGTGATTTTCTCAGTTTTTTCACGTTTCTGGGATCGGACAATATTGGTGAGCTTTTTATGAAGGGAAGTGTGTTGTTTTTCACTAGATGGGGATGAAAGGATCGTTCATGCTGAGATGAATCTCTCCTCAGTAATGATGGATAACCGTTAATTTCAATATATTTATTAAGTCATGTCGTTTGTTTGCCATTACAATCAGCCTTTTAATTTGAACAACTAATGGAATTGATTAGTATCTAATACGGAAGCTGGTGGTACGGAAATTAAAATTAATGGTAGAATATAACCATCATTGTCAACCTGGAAAGATATAGCGTTTGTGAGCGATGAAATTTTGATAAAATGGCTGCTCAAGCACTGAATTTATCATGCATTAGTTAGCATATATGAAGGGCTATGTAGTCCTTTTGTGCAAGACGAGGCTTGCTTCTTTAAATTTCACTCACGACACAATCGTCTTTCCTGTAGAAACAAAAATCGCACGTAATTGAACATGATTTATGCGAGGTGGGGCTGCCTAAAACAGCTGCTACTGCGTCTGTTGCAGATGTTGCAGCTGTACTGCTGTTGTTGTTACTGTTACTAAAGCTGCTGCTGTTTCTGTTGTTGTTGCTACTGTTTCTGTTAGTGCTACTGCAGTCACTGTTGGTGCTGCTGCTGTTGTTGTTACTATTGCGTTGGTTGCTGCTGTTATTGTTTTGTGGGTTGTTGTTGTTGTTGCTGCGTCTAAATTGTGCTGCACCTTATGGTACATTGCTTCCTCGTGTTCAGTGTAGCCAGTTCAACTTCATCACACGCGACCATATGAAGAGCTCAAATTTCTTCTTGATGTCAGCATGCGTTGTGTGTAGCCTGCTCCTTCTCTCCATTAAAACTCGCCCAGGCAAACGCGTACGAGAGCCCAGCTGCTTGTAGCCTCCTGAAGCTCCAGATCTAGACGTTGTAGCACAGGCTTGCTGCTCTACACACAGGAATGCTCTCAATTCATGTTCCTGAGTTTTCCTGGAATTTTGTCAATTTCAAATATTATTTCTCTAAAGCGAAATGTTATATCTCTTCGAAGCCGTCAAATTCCTCAACGTTTAATATTTCTGTGGCTGAATCATTGTCTAATAGTTCAAATAAGTTCTTATAGGAATGGGATGCTTGATATCTCCTTGAAACTCTCATAGAGGATGAATGAAGTGACTAGAACTGCTCAATCAAAGTTCATTTAGGTACTCGGAGTTTTCCAATAATCAGCCTCTAGGTTTTAAAAACAATATTTGCGCTGTAAGATGTGGCGTCACAGATAAATTTATCACCTTTAGTACTCGTATTTCTCATTAGACTGTTGATTAATGAGCAAACATGGTAGCTAACGCCTAAAAATTTGATTCTAAATTAGCACAAAGTAAAGGGAAAATAACACCACGTCATAATACCAGGAAATTTATACGAGCACTAAATTTCCCTTTGGTCTCGCTTTTCGGTCGCTGTTCCATGTGACAAATGAGAGTGCTGACGCTCTGTAATTCTCCGTAATGGTCGCTGTAATGTGACTGCATTGGCGAGCAGCTACAGTGCAGCATTAAACTAATCATATTCCTGCCCTGGCACTAGTTTAAATGGCAACTAATGCATCAACCGTGCACCCCCGAATGGGTACTCAGACTCTCTTGTGAAATTTATATGTATCAGCCATTCTCACCCGAAGATCATGTGTCGTTGATCTTACCTAATGTGAAATTATTTCGTGTCTCATACGCAATATTTGTGCGACGGGTTGTTGTACATCCCAGTACAGTAACACTGGTACGTATTTATCACAACCCACTACCTCCTCTGTTCATATACTGATACGTAGGAGGCAGCGGTCAATCTGTGAGATTACTAGAGCATGAAGCTATCGGATGTCAGCATGGAGTCCGTGTAAATGGCAGCTGATGTATCGTATCCATCATACGGCCCTTCAAGTCTGGTCTTAATGGCAATTACTGGCTACTTTGTGGTGGTCAAGCCAACCCTGAAAATAACGGGAGCCATAAAAGAGAACTCTACCAAGTCGTACGCAGTTCATAAAAACTCAAACTAACGATGCCAGTTTGATACGAAGATTGCACGTTACGGGAAAATCTGTTGAAAACAATTTTTAGAAATTGTTAGCTTCAAAAGAATGCATTAGCAGAGATGCCATAAACTTGGATCCTTTGGGGAAAGAAAATAAATTTAGGTGCTTGGTATCCAAATATTTTCAAAGCGTAAAACCTGATCATTGAGGTTATGTCTTGTTTAAAGAAGAAAAATCAGATTTAGTGCGTACTTTTTCATGAATACAAGTTTAAACCGCTTCAAATTAATAATGACATGAATTATTATCTTTATTTAGTAAATTAAAAGTTCTAAAACAATTTTTTTTATGTGCAGAAAATTTAACTGTTATGTATACTTGAACAAAAATTCCTCTTGGTTAAATAATTTAACTAAAAAACCTGGCACAATGAATAGTGTCAAGTTCAGTTACTGATATATGAGAGATATTTTATGGTCTGTAGAGACTCTCAGGAGAAGCAAAATTCTGTAATGGCTAAGAGCAAAACTATAATGAATGTTGATTTACCGGTAGAACAATGCTGTGCACAAGACTAAGTACCTCCATTTGATTTTCAGTGAACCTGGCTCCTTAATCGTTCGTTTTCTGTACGTTTTGTTCAAATTCATTCATTTGGCGTGGGCTTAGACACCCTAAAACTTCTTACAATTATTTTCACTACTAGTAGATCCACACGTGAATAAAATCACGTGTTTTTTACAGAGTGTTTGATTTGCCAGTGGATGCGGGCTTTGCGAAGGAGTTTCCACATTGAAAGACGTGCCTTTGGTATCCACAATACAATGCTTACAATACATGTATACCCTACCGAATTTTATCCTATCTAAATCCTTAAGAGCGTGACAAACGAACCAAGCAAGTAACATACTGTGTATTATTGTATGTATAGTGGAATGATATTATTTGAGTCATACAAGTTGTATGCACATCAGTACACCAGTGATTGGGAATATACTGTAAAATAAATGCTTTAGGTACTCAAAATCACTCTCACGACACTAATGGGACGACACAAACATTACAAAACCTGATTATAGGAGTAAGTTTTATGACGTTAAGACTGCACTATTTCAGTTGATTCACTCACCTAGTAATGTTCGCCTTCTTTCATGATAGCTCATCATAGAAATGAACATACACAGAGGAAACACTTTAAGCTTCAGCGGAACACGTTGACTGGAGCTGCGATGTGCTGTACACACAACATCAAGCGAGGCTAAACAACGCGCTAATTTGTTCCAGCAGTTTTTCCCATTGCCATGTATACGATAAAAAAATCTGTTCCTGATTTTTCTGGAGAGTTTGCAGCCGGGTTAGCACTTTGTTGTATACACTGCAAGCTACAATAATTACTGCGCTCACTTTGAGCGCCACTTTGTGACTACACCTTGACGATGGTCAAAAGATGTACATGCTTTTAAATGTGGGCGATATTGATAGGATGCAATCCATGTTTCATGGCATGATGTCCAGTACATCATAACATGAACATTCTAGGAACTTGAAAGTCATTGCCATGAATGAAGCGCGAGGTACAACCCTCTGAGTCACTCCATAAACTTTGTAGTTGACTTTCAGTGCCTCTGAATTAATTGGCTTGAAATTATTTCGTGATCGTTTGAAATTGTGTGCCCAATTTATAGGCTATTTATTGAATCCTCAATTTCTAGGTGCATCTTGGCTGATGATGAAGATCAAGCTGGTCTCATTGATTATTTTCTTGCAAAACAAGTTCTCAAGGGCTTCCTAAAAAATTTAAAAATGCTTTTTATGAGAATGAAAATCAGTTAAGAAAAATGATATTATTCTCTTTGTCCGCTAAAATTTCATTCATTCACTGAACTTTGTTTCACGTTTGTTTCCGTCCCTATTTTTTACTCAAAAGAAACCTCAAGTTGTATTTTATTTATGAGACTGCCAGAGGCTGCCTCTGCTCAATGAAGTCATCATTCGATGTGAGCAACAAGACCACGCATTACAATAACGCCTCCTAAGCATAAATTCTTTGCATACCTAATATTCACATCCTTATTCTTGCATCAAGTGTGATAATCCTAAATAATGGTATACGTACTTCCTTTAATAAGGCCAGTAAACTGGCTTCTACTACAAAAAACATCTAAATCAAAAGTATTTGAATAATTTGAATAATGGTCCTTAAAAAAAGAGAGAGTCCTTTGTTTTGATACACTGTGTGCATCCAAATATTTTAGAAAGAAGCAATAAGCAGACGGTTCGTACCTGAAGCTCATTTATCTTTATTCTTTATATGATCAAGAAAGATTATCACTCATTGGCGCACATCGCTTGAATATTTGAATAGCACCCAAGTCTCGTCAAGATAAAAATATAGTAAAATTACCATTTCTGGTTTTGACGATCTTCAATATTACTAGTCGTTCAGGTAGCTTCATAAGTTACTTTTAATAATTTTTTCACACGATCTATCCCATTCTTGTCACATTGTTTGAAATCCGACCTCCAAATCTTCCTTAGTTTGCCATCAGGGAGATAAATCCAAAGTATTTCATTCAATATGAATATCTATCATTCAGCTTGGTTCATGACAGCGTAGCTACTAGAATCTTTTTTTAATAGCAGCAGTAAGAAACTAATGCCGGTTCGTTGCGTAGCCCGCATTTCCTATAACCATTTCGAAAAGCAAGCACTTGCAATTTTTCATGTCAGCTCAGTTTCAGGAAACTGTCTTCTCAAATCCCACTGTTCAAGTCCAATTCGAAATCCTGCATCAATATCTACAATTTTAACACTTCTGATGCACTTCACTTGAAACTCACAAATTTCTGAACTTGCGGGAACCGTGGCTTCTGGCAGTTGTATCAGTTGCAGGAGGCAGCGCTCATCTAGAGCAAGAGAGCTCTTCTCACTTGCCAGGACTGGGCGATGAACAACGGGTGTCCTAGGCTGCCTTAATGAGGCTCTTAAAGACGCCATTGAAGTGTTTAAGTAGAGCACAAGCCCCTGTTATCACTGATATTACAGTACTATTAAAGACTGCTCTCAAAAATCAGGACGCTTTCCGTTTCTGAAAGTGGCAGCGTTTCTCTTTCGTTTGGTCTGCGTTCAGGAACCGTGAAAATAAAGATCACAATCGAAAGAAAAATGACTGTTTTTGACTTTCCTTTTGTGTGGTACTTCATAAAGAGATTCCTTGCTGTTATTACATGGGTGAGCTTATGTTCTGAAAATTATCTTCACTATGTTTTTTGTGTTTAAAGCTGGCTTTCATACTAAAACACTTTTATTATTGTCCTGATATACTGTTCGAATTGACGAATGAATGGTGCTAAAAAGATAAGAGGCAATGTGTTAATAGTGCGTCTTAGGTGACTTGGTGCTGGGTGAAGCCACTGGATGCCGACTGAGCGACAGATTTATGCAGTTCAAAGTTCGATTCCGTGAGCCTGCATTACGATCTGTCTTTGAGAGCCATGCAATAGAAGCGAGTAGATTTTAAGCTTCAATGTTATGTCAATGAGACTTATGGAGCAAGAGATCTAATAAGCCACTCTTTTTGTTTACGATACATTGTTGTACATTTTCTGGTTTGAGTGGGGAGAAATTTTGGCGATCATAATTCGCTTTATCACTTCATGTCACTCCACGTTGCGCTCTAAATGTGTTGGATGCGCAGCGACCTGAACTAATTTTGTAATCCGAGTTGAGCTGGCCTAGCATCGAGTGTTTAGTTCATGAATTTTCTTGTTAGTGTTTATACAGGATGGTCTACTGCTCACTGACTGTCACAAATTGTTGGAAACAATGTTTTTTGAAGTATTGTTCAAAACTGAATTCAGATTTTTTATGCTGCTACGTGCCGGATCGCTCTGCAAACGAAACTAATCTATGTTAACCAAAAATCTTCAACGCTTTTAAGCGTGATTTTTATTTAATTTGTTTTACGTTACCTCTTAGTTGGTGGGAATATTGCGATGGGCGCTCTTATTGTAGCACTTTTGTGATGCACAAATCATCCTGTGTATCTAGCGACCCTACACAGATCCAACAACGCTGGTTAGAGGTAAATGTAGTCACTTCATTAACAGTGAGGCCTGCGTTCGATTTTCTTCTTTCTCTTTTCTTCATCCAGGAACGAATGAAGAATTTGATTTCAGCTAAATTTGGCAGAACTTGTAATAGTTCGATTGAACTATTATAAAAAAAACATTGAACATTGAATTAATGTTTCTGCGCTTTTATTTGCAAATGTACTCTTCTTCTTTTAGGGAGGTGTTTTTCCTTATTAATATTGAAAAATGCTTCATTATTCAAAACAATTTTAACTAACACTCTGAATAGCCTCAATAACAAGAACTTCATCGGTGTTGTTCTTCACATAAGAATAATGAAATGGATTAGGATTCAAATAAATTTTTTTTTTCAGTATTTATCAGCTTCATAATTCTTTTAACGATCTAACTTAACTTGGGTAGGTTTTTAGCGACTTATATCTTTCTTATCAATGAAATCTAAAATACAAAATACCATACGTCAAGATTTCTCACGTTTCAACTCTAACGAAAGTTCCTTATGTTAACGAAAGCTCAGATGCATTTAAGAACTGGTACTCAATTACTGTCAGTTAAGGCTGTTCTCCCTGCCATTATCTTGTATTTATTTATCTTTATTGTTGGGCGCCAGCAGTGGGAGCCACACAAGTCTAACCGCAAAATCCCAAGCCCACGCCGCTGCCCGTCTGTGATAAAATGCAATTCCTTTCAGAGCTCCAGACAAACCCAGCTCTGCTCTGGCCTCCAGCCAAACCCTGTGTCTTGTGCCATGGCCTCCGCTTCTGTTTAATGCCTGAAATCTACACCCTCCTAATTCATTTTTTTACAGCCAAATTTTTCGTTTGTTTCATATTTCCCTGTATAACACTTGGCCCGGGCTAACAGTAAGGAGCCTTGGGTATGTATTGCAAGATGCGCATTTAGGTTGTTGAGATACTTGTTTTAGAAATGAGCTTACTCGATTTAAGTTGTTAAAATATTTGTTTTAGAACTGGTCTTGCTAGGCAACACGGACAACCTTGCATCTCTCATATGATACTTCATGTTTTCAGCCCTAAACGTTATGTTTAGGATTATAAAATATTATTTGATACTTTCCACCATGTGTTACCTTTTATCATCGAGTTATAGCATGGGCAAGTTTTAATAACAAATACAGCGAGTGATTTTTCAGTGACTGATGTAAAAATTTTCCCACGAAAGCAGTTAATTTTGATACAGGGACAAGGCTTCGAAACCTTCAGCCAATCACACAACAATCAGGCTAAGTACACGAGTTAAAACAATGAACAAACTTTACTGACAATTTTGAAAACTTACTCAGGTTTTATACTTTCTAAATCATCCCAGTAGTACCCAGTATTTTTTGTCAGTTGGCCTATTTTCATACACTACTCGTAAAGGTAGAATATTTAGCCTATGATAAACAATTTGGCTGTATATAATTTTTCTGAGGTAAATTAAGATTCCAATACAGCAGCTGCTAACGGTAATCTGTTCACATAATTTTAAGTTCAGCTAGTTTTTTACTACAATATGTTCTATTTTTTTACTTCTACAGGCTCAAATCTGTGCTACATTGTATAAATTAAAAAGTTTCAATCGGCGAAAAATTAAAGATGCATAACACTTTCATGCTGCTATACTTTCTCCAGTACTGTATCCATAAGCACTCAGCATTTTAAACTCAATCTGCGAAGAAGACTAACGTTAAATGAGCTCACTGCTGAAATGCATCATTATGAATAACTAAACCTGATCATGAAAAAGCATATCGTTGTGTGTTGATATTTTTTCTTGATTAAATCTGTAAACCTAAAAGTTAACGCAACAGACTTGTTGTGTGGAGAGCAGACTAGACTTTCCACCAGTAGACGTCGGCTTCTATGTAATGTGTCTCTTGAAGACTCGTGTTATTATTCACACTAGCATGAAGTGAACTGCAAGCTTGGCACTACAGTGCAACGCTTGGAGGGTGTAGTCGCCAGGAATACAACTTAATTCAACCCCTTATGGTAGGCCAAAACTAAAGATTTGAATTATCTTTCAAACGGTAACTTTCACTGCGACAGTCATGTGACTCAATATATGTGATGAATTAAGAATGTTGAGCAGGTAGGGTGCAGGCTATGAATTTATTGTTGCGAAGCAAGAGAAATGCAACGTACGTTTTTCTCTATCATAACATAGCAGAAGAGCAAATGAGGTAACTCATCGCTACGACGACCGTCGTTCAGTCACACCGAATGCTTAGTGCTGCCATCCTCCAGGCTCCTTGCCGTCGCTCTCGATCCCTCCGAATTATTTAGTCCTTCTCTCAATCTTCCCTCTCTTCTTGCATGACAGCATACACTGCACTACATTAAAGAACGTGTCGAACATCATCACCTCCTGACTGTTAAATCCTTCTCTCGTAGCTCGTTCATAAACGCCATAATTATTTCTTCAGCTCCAAGCATAAGCGTGCCCATCTTCTTGTCACCGTTCTTTCTCTCGCTGCTTACACTTGCTCTCAGAAAATTACGCAATTCCCTCCCCACATTGTTGTTTATTTCTTGCTTTTCACATCAGCGAGTCAATTCCTAGTTGGAACTAATGAACTCTGACGAGGCAGTTCTAAACATGCGAGATGCTGCGGCACACTTGACAGTGCAGGGCTGTCGCTGTAAACACTCAAACTCTTGATGTTGTTATGTCGCCCACCTTGTTTTGCAGTGAGATTTTTGACTTTGAATTTAGTGCCAAGTTGATTTATTTACTCAGTCTTTGTTCCTCAGCTTTCTTTACTCGTGGGAATGGTTAGAATAGTGAATTCATATTTTCCTGTTTACTATGTTTCGCCATTTTCTTTTTTGTCAAGATGTGCTCATATGACTTTGCTAGTTTAGTCTTTTGAACGAATTCAACTATTCAAGACCAATATTCTTCAATGACTACGACAGGAGCTTAGAATTAAAATCGCTTATAATTTTTATTTGCCTATAAAATATTTGTAGTTCGTATTTGCTATTTTGTTCTTATTTTCAATTATAATAATATTGATGTGACGACCGCAGAATAAGCTTAAATTTTCTCTTAATTTCCTAAAAGACGTTCCTAGCCAGAGAACTATTTATTGTAAGCTAACCTGTTTAGCCTCAATTAAATTCATAATTCTTTGTTGCACACATCATAATTTAATGAACAAATTTATGAACATCTACAAACTGAACTCGGCACCAAGTAAATTTCTCTCTCACGTGCCGAAAACTGCAAAGTTCTCTCGTACATAACTGAACTTAATCTCGTTATTAAAAATATACTTATTTTTAGAGCTGCATTTCATTTCGTATACGTCTGGATAACGTACTTCTGAAGTATGCAGCAACTGTTGGCCACGATGCCCTTAAGTTTTAGCAACTGTTCTACCCAACCCCTACACCTTGTCCTAGTTTCCTGTACTCAGCACCTCTTTTGTGGACTACTACATTCGCATCGGCAGGTGTTCCGCAGTGATTGAATTAAGATATTTTTATAATTACTGATGCCCTTTTCCACGTAGGGATTGAAGAATAATACAGACTCAGAGTGACTTGAAACGATGGTAGAACTAAGATTCATGAATATTATTCGAACAGTACATAACATTTCTAATACTCCATGCATTATAATTAAAAGTGAAACTAGAACTGCATTTGCCTGCCTCTTATTTGTTGCGTAGGCGAAATTGAAGTGATGTTTCATACATGACCTAACGAAACGTTCAGACTAGAAGATGTACTGCACTTCTTTACTCAGGTTTTATGAGTCATTCCGTCGTAGAGTCATAATTATTTTTAATCATTTTTGACAATGAATTCACTCTTTTAATCGTGTTGGACTAATATCGCACGTCAATACAAACACCAATTTTTAAGAAAAATTGTCATTAATATACATTGTTAGCAGTGCAAACAGCCATCTTAAATCCTCGATAAGTAATTATGTATTAAACAAATAACCATCTAATATATTCAAAGATATTTTTATGCATTATTTTGAACAATGTTATATTGGACTTTTTACGTGAGTCGCATAGAATCATATCATCTGGAGACCTGGTAATTCCATTACAAGCTTAATCTAAGCGTTACAATTCGATATAAAATAAATAACGTGTTTAATATAAAAATGTAATAAAGACACCAAAATAGAATTGTTGTACTCACGTGAACAGTGTGCAGGCTCGTCTTCTCCTTTGGGGCAGTCGGCTTCTCCGTTACAGAACCTGTCAGCGATGACGCAGCTGCCGTCGTTGCAGGTGTAATATCCGAGCCCGCAAGCGCCACCGCTGCTCTTCGCTCTATCGTCGTTGCTGCCACCGCTATTGTGCCGGTCGAGACCATCGTTGTCTCTGGCGGCCGCCTGTTTCCGACTGTTTTTTGCAAAGCGGAAGTCTGGATCTCGAGCTTTGCCTTTGAAACTTCTAGGCGAGCGGGACTTCATCTCTGCGTCAAAGTCTGAAGAGTTTTGGTGCTCGTGGGAAAGGTTTCCTTCTTTTTCTTTTCGTCTTATATCTTCTCGTACGAACGAAACATCAAATGGGGATTCGGAGCGACTGTTTTCGTGCCTATGAGGATGATGAGAATTGTACACAGATAAATTTATCTTCGTTTCATTAACAATTGCAGCTGGTAAAGTGTCGTTCTTCATTTGTTCTTGTTCGGAAGTATTCTTTGCGTGCGTAACTTTGGTTGTAGATATCACGGGCTTGAGGTTTGAGCTTGCATCACCAGTCGCTTCTTCAAACATGGAGTTGATAAAGACAGCATTTTTAATATCGGGATTATTTATTTCACTCAAAGTAAATTTTTTCCCAGTCTTATGAGCTTTCTGTAGGACACTGTATTCTGTGTTTTGTGCTATAACGTTCATTGCCGTTTGTACATCAAAATTATTTTCTATTCCCATCAAACTTCTCGATTTCTTTGGCCCTACCGGAAGCGGTCTCAAATTAAAATTTTCTTCTTCACTTCCCACGGCAAGCAAAGAGCTCGGGGACTTAGTCTTAATATTCTTTGCCTGAAATTCATCTCTCGCTGCCATTGGACGCAAATCAGAGGGAATTTTTGCAGAGGTTTGGACTCGCTCGGCTTGGTCGTGTTTGCTAAAGCCGATCGAAGACGTGTTGATGGTCCTGGAATCATATGATCCAGCATCGCGAGCCTGGGATCTGGTGCCTGCGCCAAGTACTGCAGTGGCGTCGCTCTGATTTACGGGGGCTCTCAGAACAGATGATTTAGGAGACCCCAAACTGCGATCCTTGTCTTTGTCTCTGACCGACTTGAGGAATTTTTGACTGCTGTAAACTTCTTCCATAGCGCCAGCTAACACTGGAGTGTCCAAGTCCTGCGACCGCAATAGATTCCGTTGATGAATACGAAAACTTCGAAAATCTCCTTCTGATCTAAAAGAGTCATTGTAGCTTGCAAAATTTCCACGAAATGGCAAATTTTCATCAGCATCAACAGACACGTTTGTTTTCGTATCGTAGCGACGGAAATTATCTGTATCTTTTCCTGAGTCTTCGTCACTTACTTCATTTCCATTAACCTTGCCATTTTTATACTCATGCGCCATTTTTTCGTCGCCTTTTGAATACCCAGAAGCAGTTGTAAGAGTGTGTCTTTTCGACACTTCCTCTTGGCCCGCGAGCTGATGCGCTAGCTCATGAGATACTGAAGACGCTGGCAGATTTCTTACACCCAGACTGCCACTTTGGTGTGATCTTTTGTATCTTATTAAATTTTTGTCAGCAGATGGTGTACCTCTTAAAACTTTTGAGAATCCTTTTCGAAAAATGGAGTTACTTTGAGAGAGAGATTTCCCAGCTTGGCGATGGTTCCAAGTTAAGCGCCTAACTTTGTATGCACTTTCAAGATTTACCACCGGAATATCAAGTAGACTGCCGGATACTGGAGTCAAAAATACATGCTCGTCTCCGGCCAAACTTGAGACATGTCTTACATTACCATTTGGACTTGAAACATTTGAAAGCACCGGTCTTTTACGATGCTGGGAAAGGGAACTCGCAACTAGAGAGTCTCTTTCTCGAGAAGTAAAAGGGATATCTACGAGGTCACCAACTCCAGACTTGCGTCTAAATGATGCGTTTTCTAGTCGTCGTATTTTGACTTCGGCATTCTTTGCAGAAAGATCGTGCCGTAAGGAAAAATTGAAACTGGAGTTTATATTTTGCATTCTTTCACCTCCCCGCAGAGTATTTTTTCTTGTTCGATTTCTTTTTCTGTGATCACTGATGTCCATCTCATCACTCTCCATTATTACTGCGTGATAGTTTTGGATGTGATTTCGAAGTTCATTATGATCCCTTCTAAACATTTTTTGATGGCTCATCTTTGGTTCTCGTTCAGAATTAAATTGACCGTTTGTTTGAGATAAAGAAGTCAATTCGGAAGCGGTGGAAGTTCTATGTTGCTCATCTCCGACCGCCAATTGATCGCTTCCTTTCACTGCCAATGTTAGCGCCCTCTCGACTTTTTGGGCAGACGAGAATTGAAGCGACAACAGTAAACACAACGTGAAGCAACTGCAAAACCTCGTCCCTGGAAAAGCTAAGAATGAGTTTATCAGAACAGAGCGAACTCGAGTCGATTTGGATGGGAAAAGAGGTTTTGAAATGAATGGCTTAGATCTAGTGAAGGCGTTTGATAGCCGCCCAATGGCAGACATAGCACCATCATTTTTTTCATATCCAGCACCTTTATCAGCGTGACTAAGTCCTACTACTGCTTCAGACAATGTAGACGTTTGCAGCTCGTTACAAGGAAGAGAAGAATCTCGAGGAAAAAAATAGCCAATATTCGGAAAATTTAACATGTCCACCCCACTTGCAGGTCTCTGTAAGCCTATCACAAAACTCCGACACTCTCGATTTCCCTCTTTGTGCAAGTCGTAGCAAACTTCAGAAAAACCGAACTTGAGCTTCTTTCTCTCACTAAATCCATCGCCAATCAGTTTCCGCTGCCAGGCCTTGTCTTTTATTTGTGTTCCAAAGTCGTTGTACTGGCGACTTTGTTTGACATCCAGCGGAGCGATGTCATTTTCCATTTAGATTTTTCTGGGCTTGATAAAACGAGTCTCACAATTTTACTGTCAGGCTTCTTTTTAAGCTTGCCTTGTGAACATGACACGAGAGCTTATCAGCGTTATTGTTGTAAAAATATCAGAGACAATTCCCCAGCATTGGCGTAGAGCTCACACTGAGTCTGCTTGCTGACCTGATGGTTTATGCGAACATTAAGTTTGAAAACATGGACCATCATTTTCCATATGAAAACCAGTAGTAGAAGAGCCTGTTTTTTGTTTTGCTTTGATTCACTTATTTTTTGGGCTAAATTTCCTCGCTGCGAACCTGACGTAGTTTCCTCCACCCTGTCTCCGGAAATAGATCCATTTGTTCAGTAACCGCAGACCTGAAACAAAGAGAAGAGGGAGATTTAGAACTAAATTGAGGGTTAGCGATACACAGAGTTTAACTCGCCCTAATATCTAACTTAAGTTCGTTACCCGTCACAAAGTTGTCAGAGACCTGTACGTAAGAGACCTGAAGTTTGCCGGCTGTAACTTTGGACTAATCCAGCTGAAAGCTACTACTAGCTGTACCAGCTGAAAAATTAGAACTACCGTAGTTGAAAGGTGAAAACTAACCTGTGAAAGGTTCGACAACTTAGCATGAAAATGAGTGCAACCTAGCTTAAAAATATGAGCTCTTTCAACTGAAACATTGCAGATAACGAAGCTGAAAGATTACAGATATTGTAACCGAAAGCTTAAAACTAGCATAACAGAAAGATGGGAACTAGCGTCGTTGAAAGGGGCTGCTATCAGTATCCATTACTAGTCAGCATACTTCGGGAAATTTGTGTTCTTGAAATTCCGCTTAGGTTACTGATATAAACCCAGGAGCGTAGGCTACAGGAATCTGTTGTGGGTTTAGCTTTAGCTCTTCAATGGCGGGTTTCCTTGTATGACAGCGGAAGCAAAATGATCGTCATTAACGTAACAGCGAACAGCGTCTACGTAAATGCAGTTCAGAAACTCATTTTTGCATGCACAATGACTCTATAGCTCAGGAACGACTATTATAACCTATCTTAGGACGCATTCAAACTTGTCGATGCAGAAATAACCGACTGCCCGAATGATTGACGTGTCTCATTACTAGTTCATAAAACCCATTGACCTAGGTTCAGAAATCCGTTTAAGCTTTCAGTTGGAAAACGTATACCAAATGATTTTGACAGCACCTTTGCCAGAGGAAATGGAGTTTATGAACGAACACTTTACAGCAATGCTAAAAATGATTCCGGGGTACGAGCATCAGAAGAGTGCGTCAAGTTGAGAAATTTCAAAGGAGGAAGGCGATGCTTTATTTAAGATCAGTACACCCGCATGCGAGCTCGCTAGGAAGCGGGTCTCTAGTGGCACTTAACCCCGCAGCAAGGCGAAGTGCCGCGGTCACTGTAGTGTCCATAGTCCCAAGGCTGTATACTCAGGTAATGTGGTCGGAGGTTACTCGCTAACCTCAGGTTACGACTGCTCCACACCTGTGCGGCAGCTGTGATGGCTCGGCCAGGCTTTACGGCTTCGGTTGTTACCTCCCAGGAGGTGTTTTGTGGTCTTCAGTCTAGCCTCACAAGCTCCATTGATGTCGGTGCCGATCCCGTGGCCATCGTTTCAGAAATGCCCCAAATAGCTGCACATTCTCGTCTATTTTCTAGCTGTTTCTAAGCTGCACTTATGCGCAATGGATTTTATAACTTGCATATCAGAGTATTTTTACTGTGTTCATTTGGCTGTCAAATATTCAGCGCATAATCTGAAGCACTAAAGGAAATATCAAGGCTCACATTCGTGTCCATGAAATACGCAGTCTGAAGACAGTGTATTATTACCTTGTGAATTGTTTGATTTGCATCGCACGAGATCACAACTCTCGTAGTAAATGCTTAAGTTACGCTCTCACTTTCATGTATATGACAAGCTAATGATCACAAACGTAGGAATAGTGGCTATATGATGTGTGATAAATGCCTCAAGAGTTTTTCCAATGCAAGGGTGCAGTTTTAACAGTATTCATTTTTCGAATTAGGAAATACTTTTCAGAAGCTTATTTAACGAGCTGGATGACATGAAAGTTTTTACGATACATCTGAAAATATACTGGAACTCCAATTGATCAATTCTGACGAATAGTTATCACACAATGGTAATTATCCTTGCACAATAATTTTTCAGTTGAACTTATGAGAGATGATCGATCATGTGTTTGTAGTCGTTGATGTTGTGAGCAGAAAAATGAGTCCGTGGATCTGGGTTTTGTAGTTTCTGTCATAGAATGGGTTTGTCTTGTATGGTATGTTGTTTGAATTCTTTTTGTTATAAATGCAGGTTTTTTGACCTCATCTCTAAAAAATTATAGCATTTTGTCCATATATTCACAGCGCACCCGGAGTCCAGACGTACCCTGAGAAGCTCACAGTAGAATAGAATAGAATAGAATAGAATGAGGCTATAGGAACGAACCTTCGGGCCCATTCTTGGGTCGGATAATTACTTCGATAATTATTCGGTTGTTTACTCGAGTCCCATGCCGTATTTCTAGCCGCGTCAACCATGTCGGCAGCGGGATTTGAACCCGGGTCTTTCTGCTCGCAAGCAGATTCGCTCACCAGTCGACCAAGCTGGTGATGTAAATTCAGAACGACTTGTGAAAATCTGTAATGGATATCATAACAAATTATCACTTCGGTTTTTATTTCCTAATGCTCTCTTTCATCATTATAATCAATGCATTTATTTATTATATTTTTGTGTTACAACTATTTTATCTAAATTACTAGCTGAATACATCCTTCGGTGATAAATGCCCCTGTTGTCAGAGTGCATTCGTACCTATGACCATATATGTAACATTATTAGGAATCAGTTTATTATTATTTAAAATTCAATACAATGTTCAATACTTGCACGAATATTTAACTAAAAACCAATTTTATTTTAGTGGCTCGAGCTACAGCTTGTTCCTAACAGCCAAAAATTAGAATTCATTCTGCAATTTGATTAGGTTGTTTTTAATGAGGATTCGGGTATTTAATTGTGATCCATATTCCCTGGCCTCTGCTGCTGTATCCAGATTTTAACTTCGTATGATTCTTTTAAAAAGTTTGAGTTCGTCGCTTTTGTGGTGAAATTCTGCACACTTAGGACAAATTCATTTCTGTATGACATAGAGAGTTCTAAATTATTTGTGTGCAGTGGAAGTCTTCACGCCCCGAGTCTCTAGAAATTGCAATACTTCAATTGCGTACGAAATGTATGAGATTGCGTAGAAGACAAAATATTTTACATATAAAAGTCATGAAGCAATAGGCCTTGTTAGCACCGGAATCAAACTTAAAAAGATAAAAAAAATTATTTCTGAAAGCAGATGTTGCACTATTTGTCCTTTTAGCAGAATGAAGCTCAAACGAACGCATTCGAAGAAAATTTGTACTTAAAATTTCTTGTCAAATTTGAACTCATGTTTTCGTGCTGTTTTGTTCTGTTCCGTGCCACCTGTGCAGAGCACTAACCTGTAATTTGATCATACTCTCTGCACAAATGTGCAGCAGTCGTCCTTATGGTGGGCAGTTAGTTGCATTAGCGCAATCGTAACATCCAAATAACAGTTCAAACTATCCCAGCACGGATAATTGGCTCAGCTTGCAGTCACTTCTGTAGCTAAAGGTTGGCTGCATGAGTGCAATTTTACCAATTAACTAGGAAAGCGTCCCTAAAATCTGCGCTCGAGCGCTCTTTTCTCGCTACGAAACATTTGTCGGCCAATAACAGCGAGATCGAAGCCGCCGACTGCTACTTGATGATATGGTCAGGGATGACACTACAGCTTTCACCGCTTCGAGGTGGCTTTATTTAATCGCTGTAATCGATTTTGCGCTTATCGGAATTATTGTATCTTTTAGCTCGTCTAAGAAAGACGACATGTACACACAGAGCAGGGATACTGACGCTTCTCATGCAAAGATAGTTTGAATGTGTGTGATGGCTATTTTTCCATAAGTGACAGTTCCGATTGCAGACACACTCATTAAAAGGGCTTCAAAGATCTGGATATTTCAAGGCTTATGTGTTCAAATATTTATCATTATTATTGAATAAAAACATTCCGTAGTCAACCGCACTTGATGAACGAGCTCTAACACCAGAACTTATTGCAAGCTTAACATGGTCGACTTGAAAAAGGTGTAAATGTGGTGAGCACCTGATTCGCTCTAGTATTTGTAATTTAAATTGCCGGCATTTCTTAAAGAAACTACTCTGTGTGCGTAGCTTGTTATGCGAGGTAAGGCTTTAATATATTGTGCACGGCATTTTCTGATCAATTCTAAACACAATTTTGAAAGCCTTTTGACACATTCTTTATCTTTTTATAGCTTTTGATGAACTTCAGAAAATTCCTCCCGTATAATTAGCTTCTGGAGCACCAGGTTTCCTAGTGACCCCTCGAATTCTCTGTGATGTTCGTCGTTCTATTACTGAGCCATAAAAATGTAGAAACAATTAAAAGGAAGCAATCTGTTTGTTCGAATTCTGCAATCATAATACTAAATCTTACTTTATTCGTAACATTTTAAGTTAGTGAATGTGTTCGAATTAATGTGTTTTATCGCCTTGTGTTATCTTTTAAGTACATATTCATCAAGAACGCACGTTGAAGTGAAAGACAACAAATACAAATTATAGTATTTTAAGTACGTTGTGCTAAATCCGTTTCTGGAAAACTCGAATTAAAAAATAATGAAAAACCCTTTCAATCTAGGTATGTCATTTAGAAGAATGCATAAAATTAAAGGATTTTTGTCTTCCGTGAAACGCAAGTTTACTGCACAACAAGCTTGTGAAAAAATTTCGTACGAATAAGATCTTAAGAATAGCACAACAAAGAATTAATGCTGATGGCACATTGCATGGTTTTGCAGGAAATTCACGTTGATTATCAAGAAGTTTTGAAATTCTTGGACACTGAAAGATGAACCAATTTCGTGGAACTAGTGGACTTTCATAGGCATTAATGCAGCAATACCATTTGTTTCTCATTTGCTCACGACGAGTTGGCAAGGGTGTTGAGTCAGGCAATACAACGATCTCTTTTCTCTTTTCTATTCTTTTGCAAGAAAAACAAATGTTGAATTTAAGAATCTCCTGTGCCACATACTTGTAGCACTCACTGTTACCGTAACTTTGACTAATAATTCATCGTAATTATGAAACTGTTCCGTTTTAGTCCTGTTTCCTGTCAGTGTTATACGACGTGAAAATTTTTACGAACGGAAATATTGAATTTGCCATCAGGAGTTGTCCAATAATAGAAAGTTTGGCTCCAAATGTCAGTAAAGGGTCTAAGCAAGTGCTCTTCTGCATGACTTCAGAAATAAATTTTCAATTTAAGAGATGACACGGGCTCGTTGGGCCAAGTGTCACTCAGGCAACACTGTCTGCCATACATCGATGCAGGGAGTACTGTGGTCATGCTGGCAGTTACATGCAGTCAATCTGTCCGATATCGCACCGCTCAAGACCTGCCTTAATGGTTTCCGATAGAGTGACTTGCCCCAGGGTATTCTGCATGCCTTCCTATCTCTGTTGCTGATGCTTCTGTTGTCGCCGAAACTCCTTCGGCTTCGACGTATCTTTTGAAAAATAGTCTATTCCCATGGGTTATGGCCACTTGTATACATAAAATGCTTCCAGCAGCCTGGAGAAAACGACGTGGGGAGGAGCGTAAGAGAAATAGAGATAAAAATGTCACGCACATACTTTTGGAAAATATTTTATGTATTTTTCATTCATCTCAGGAATCTTATCCACTAAATCGGTGAACACGAAGTTCAAAGCTTTTGAATTTTTCTCAGTGAGAGTAAGACAAGGAAGAAAATGAAGTTGACTGAGAATGTGTCCATGATATTTCCATTCACCTGAACATGGAAAATTTCAGCATTTCAAATAATCCAGTCCTCGAGGGGGAAAATTATCACACCGGAATAGATTGAAGCAACTTTAATAGTAAAAAAGACACCGAAACAAGAAAATTACGCGAAGGAAAAGATGTATGGAGACAAGGACAACACTCAAGGAGTGAAATTGAAAAAAATGACTGCTTCCTAAAAACAATTTGATGTGCCAGAAATAAACGATGATGGATTGAGAGAAGAAATTTCACAGAGTCATAATACACAGTTGAATGTTGAAGCACTTTGGCAATGTTGCTGAAATTATCATAAGTATTGCTCAACCAGTTGGAGCTTTACTGCAAAATGGTCCTGCGTTAAGATTTTTCTCCAGGTTTTACTGCAGAGCTGTAATTTGTGATGCCTCATTTCAGAGGCTAAATATTTCATTACTCGAGTTTTTATTTCCTACACCTGGCTTTAAATGTTCCGATGTTCATGCCGTACACTCTCGTCTTGGCTCAGGCATTCCAAATCTGGCAGTCTCTTCACAAGAAGCAGATTGTAAGCCACAGCTCAAAAACCGTTATTGAACACGTTGACTGCGGCATTATCTTCTGCCTCGATCATTCCAGTTCATGTTAAATTTCACTCTGCTTGTGCGCGAGCAGCAATCTCCAAGTTTTTGCTTTACGCTTAACAAGTCCCAGACAAGACAGCAAGTGCGTTAACTGCATTGCCTGCCATGAAGCCCGTCGTGAGCCAAGCGTTAACTCCCTGCCGTTTGTTCGTATTTATGTTTCGTATATAAAACATGTACTGACTACCAAAAAAACGTGAGTGAATGTAACGTTCTGTGTGTTTGCTGTGGACATTTTTTCTGGTTTAATGAGCATTTGTATAGTATATTAATTTCTATGAGTAAAATTTTATGGTTGAGTGCGAAAATTTTCATATCTTAGCATGAGAAGCGTTGATATCATGATGAGTAAAGATATCTGCACAAGCTAGCCGTTTGTTTATCTACTATGCTTTATTCGTTCTTCCCTGCCTTCGTGTACGAGACCGACGCACTGAGAAATAAACGGCTTGTATGAGTATCATTTTTTTCAAGTTTTCTATTCCAAAATGCTTCTGCTGCCAGCTTTTGCTGCCGCCGTAAGCTGCTCAAACTAAATGAAGTTTTGCGTCTGGTGATGCAACGTAAATTAAGCCTTCGTTTAAATTCACCGGGAAAATTGTCTTAATTTAGAGAGAAGTAGTGGTGTAATCCCTGCAATAAATTTTTCTTCTACCTGTTCAAAATTCTATTGTTCAAGTGA
This sequence comes from Trinorchestia longiramus, assembly GCA_006783055.1. Taxonomy (NCBI): domain Eukaryota; kingdom Metazoa; phylum Arthropoda; class Malacostraca; order Amphipoda; family Talitridae; genus Trinorchestia; species Trinorchestia longiramus. Next base: position 53,913 of record VCRD01001852.1, read on the forward strand.
GGATGTTAATAATTTTATAAGTTACTTAGACATATGTAAAATTGTACGATTTGTGTTACATTTCAAATCACCAAAAATAGTTAAGAGTTTCAGCAGTTGTGTTTCAGCTGTGAAGAAGAGCTAGTAAATTTCGCAATTTGTTAAACAAACGACGTGCTGCAGGCACGTCCTGCCCAGTACATTGTTATAAATCTTTCGTATTTCGTTGGTACACTCTCAATGTGACTGAATATTTGCGTGTGTTATTCATCTCCTGAATAAGGTTCTTGGTATTCAAACAGTTGTTCTCCGTCTAATAAAGCAAGTGGTTCTATAAGTGGTTAATCAATAGTGGTCTAGGAGAAGATTATTAATAATTGAAGGGTGGAAAGCACTAGTGGACTACTTGCATTTTTCCCATGGTAAATATAATATATTTTCCACGGGAAAATATGCAAGTAGTCCACTCCCATGCTGTCGCTAACACAGCGCAGACAGAGGCGATTACGATCCAGTAGTTTACTATATGAAGGGTGGACAGCACTAGTGGACAACTTGCATTTTCTCGTGTGGGAAAAAATGCAAGTAGTTCACTAGTGCTTTCCACCCTTCAATTATAAACAGCAGTCATCAAAAATGTAACCAAAAATTTCTAAAAGACGACTGAATGAGGTCATTGCCGTGTATGAGATGATGCCGGAAAAGTAGATACACTTGTAGCTCAGTTTCTGTATTAGGTGATGAGTTCAGAAACAGTCAGCATTTCCTACGTCACTCCTGATGAAATCTTTTGACAATATTTTACCACACATTAATTATCACTCCTATTATTCCCCAGTTCATTATTAGCGGAACATTTCAGAATAGGATGCTTGCATGGAAATCAACTCAGCATTGTCTAGCTTAACACTAAGCTCATTGAATTATGAACTATCCTCATTTCATTATATAATCCCTCGATAATAATATAAATTACACATTCACTTAATGACCTTTGAGGAACACGGTCCGATTGACTTTGTGGTTATAAATCTGACTTGCAAAAATATTAATTAGTATCAAGCAGGCTTCTGAATTTGTTAAATCATGAGTACACATACAGGTTAAATGACTTGAAGTCCATCTCGATACTTTTTTTGTCTTTATGCTTCAGTTTTTAAATTTCAGCCTTACCATTGCATGTAATTAGTTTTGTTTATTTTCTAGCTTATGGAAAACTTAAGCCTTTGTCACAGTACTTTTGAAAGATTGTGTTTCTCCCATGAATTGAAATTCTCTGTGCGTATAAAATAAACTTTCCAAATAGCGTGTATTTCATCCCAAATTCCATATTTATATTTCAAAGCACACTTAAAGAAAGAGCCTTTTTACTTTTGTGAAAGAAAAGTGCTTTTCCAGAGATTTCATTTCCAGCACCGAGTTCAACCAACAACACGATGTTGTTCGTTCGTAAATCGAGATTTCTTTGGAGCTTTCCACAATACAGATCTTGCTCGGCTGGCCCAGGAAGAGTCTTCAATATACTCAGGCGCCACAGACCCGCTCCCTCCAGCAGCCGCTTGCCTCGCCTACTCCGTAAAAATCAGGCCTTCCTAGTAAACAAAAAACAAAAAGTACGCGTCCAGATTGCTCTGCATGGGCTTTGATTGTGGATTCGAAGGAATGTTTTCCTTCGCCGCTTGCTTTGAAGCTGCTGGTCACTTTTCAAAATAAACTGAAATAGCTCGACCATAGAGTTTGGATTCTTTAATTGGAAGTACACCCTTCTCATTTCTGTTCAACCCGAATGGCTGCTATTCTTCGAAAAACAATACGAACGTGTGATTAATATGTTAGGTCAACAAAGCTCTGATTGAGAAAGAAGCGTGTAAAAAGTTCCTCTTTCATCAGGAAGTTCTTCTTCCTGCTTGTTGCAAAATCCAAGGAGACTAACATTAGGAATGCGGAGGAGTACAATGTTATACCTGTGATAATTTTCATGAAAAAATCTATAAAATTCTTGTCCGTTCAAGCAAGTTACTCTCAGGCATTCTAGCTTTTGGCAGGATGCATCGTCACTAAATAAATTGCCTATTATTGTTGTGTTCCATTGTGAAATTCTCAATCTACAGTTCATGGACGCTCGAATCCGGTTTAATGAAGTGTTTTAGAATTTAAGAGAAACCGAGGAACTGACTTCGGATCTCTAGAGCTTGCAAACATTCCTTCATTCATTTATATGGCTTATGTTCTCTCTAAATATGTTCACAGAATTTATTTTGAAGTCTTGTATTGATTCATTGAATATTTTGCTCTGTAGTATATTCAAGATACTGAACTAAGCATCTGCCGTTCTCTCTGCTAGATCTTACTGCGCCGACTAGCTGTTCAGGCAAAGATAAGGTGACGCTCAAAGTACGATGAACTATCTATGCTTTTTTATGCTCTGTATCTGCTCCGGAGAAAATATCCAAGATCAATATCCGGCAAACGGTCCCTAGTTTTGTTCAGTTCCTCCTCAAAAGTTACATGGAAGGCAGCTGGTTTAGGAAAGGCATTGATGGCTCTCACGAAAGTTGAAAGTTTTCGATTCATCGTGGAATGTTTTAACTTGAAAAGTCTTGCTTGATTTCATAGTTTGGCTGTTGTGCTTGATAAATGAAGTTTAAAATCACTGTTCTTCATAAATAACATCTTTAATTTTATTTTGTACAGCTCTCGTTAGTGTATTTGGAATGAAATTGATAACTTTTCATCCAGTTCAGAAGAAAGCTAATAATCGTTTATTCTGAGAAAGTTACCTTTCTGTGTAGAAACTGTTTATCCTTTTTACATTTATGTATGACGTTTCTTCTCTGTAATATTTTCATTATGCAACTTATTATGCCGGTGGTTCTAAGTAGTGCATTTGTTTTAATACCTGGAATCGCTTTCAGTTTTTGGAAGAACTTGAACAAGCAACAACAAAATCAAAATAAACCCGACATAGAAATTTCCTTCGCCTTGATAATAGCCCTCGGCCGCATGACGATTTAAGTTCTAATTTGAGTTCTCTGTAAAATTGATGTCCTGTTTGAACCATAGTGCAAAATCCTGCTGGCGTGTAATTGGATCCACGAGATCCTGTTTTTTATCTACTGTGTGATCCTGCAGACTCAATCGAACGCAAATAACATTTTTCCGGCTGATGAAAAATTTTGTTGGACCTTCATGAACTTCACATTTTCATGTTCAGGCCTTTGATCAGCTATGGTATTTTCCATCTGTCAGTCGCTTGATTCTAATTATTTTTCTCTCTTATTCAATTCAGTATAGTTATATCTTGCATCGCTTCTTTCAAATTGTTAGTTGGTTTGATTCCACTTAGCAGCGCACTGAATGATTACAAATTCTAGTCACTTATTCTATCGAACTTTAGATTTATTTAAACCTAAGGCCTAACGAGAGTTTTTTCAATCTCACTTGTGCAACCATCATTACCCGGAGAATTTTTATGCAAGGCAAAGAGTAAGACTGAATGTTGCATTGAATGCGTCAGAGTTCTACGCTCATTTTCATTGGCAGTCTGCACCCCGTGAGCTGGTGCAGTCTGCACCCCGTGAGCTGGTGCAGTCTGCAGTCTACATTCCATGAACTGATGCAGTGCTCTCATATGCTATGCTTTGGGAGAGATAAATTGTATAAACGTTCTTTTTTGTAGCAGTACACAAGCGTGGTAAATTACGACTAGTGTAGCGCATGTCACCAAGCAAAATTAGCTAATGAAGTTGTACATCTACACTCCACATCATGTATTTCGATGTCGTTCAAAGAATAAAGTACAACGCTTGCTAACATACGTTTAAAAATGTGTGATACATTGTATTTTACTCCGATCTTTGGTGCAATATATTGTGCATATTACATTCGTTTGCAGTGCATTCTATTGTCATGATTGTGTTGGATCCTACATAGTATAAACCAACTATTTTTAAATTAAGTGTGCTACAATATCATATCTAACAATCTTCTCCCCGGTGTTCTGCGGACGTGGGACCGAGCATTTAATTTACGGTCCCTCGATTTCAGTCTCCAGGGCGCGTTGAACAAAACCTTTGCATTCTGGTTGTCAATTTGCACTGGCTAAAATTTATGCCTTCACAGCGTGGCATGCAAGAAAGAGAGCTCTTACAGTTGTTTGTCTTATGCCAATATCATTATTGTTTAACACGCAAACCATCTAACATAATCAGGCTTTGTATTTTTAAAACTAAACTTTCTGTTCCGGAAAAATTTCACGACTCATTATTTGAGAAGGTGATGGAAGTGTGATATTAGGTTGTCGGGTGCACGCAGTGTGAGGTGTTGGGGAGGCGATGTTGTCCATCACGAGACGCAGCAGCGACACTACATGTGCCTGTGTAGCTCTGCACGGCCTGTATTACTCTGCACGCTCTGCACGGTCTGTATTACTCTGTGAGCTCTGCACTACCTGTATTACACGGACTCTGCACGCCCTGCATTGCTTTGCATTGCTCTACATCGCTTTATATCACTCTGTACCCCTCCACCTTGCTCTGCATCTTACAAACGTAATGTGAATTGAGTCATGGAATTGGAGAAGAGAAATTTATATGATTATATGAAGAAATTCTTCACAGCATGTAAATAAATCAATAAAACAGATAAATTGAAATAGAAAATTTCCTTTTAAAACATTATAACTCAATAACAAATAAGAGCTGCTTCAAACTCACAAACAAAAACAAACAATCTTTATTTCCAATCGAGTACACAGTACATAGACAATAGTACATTGGTTTTTCAAATTCTTAAGGTTAACATTCTAAGAGTAAGGGTGATGGTGAGCTCCATGCGACGATCCCGGGAGGTTGATGGACGTCTTCATGGGCGGGGAGTTGAGTGCTTAGCGGGTTGAGTGCACAGCGCGGCGTACGATAAATAACTCGTGTCCATGGCCGGGTTCGAACCCGCAGTCTTTCTACATGAAGCAGGGACCCGATACAGAACACGGGCCGCAGACCACTCGACCACGGTGGCTGCACATAAGCTCCCGAATGATCTTAACGAATTTAACGTTTTGAATGTTTTTCAATTCAATGTAAAGTCACAGTACTAAAGTATTCGTAGGCTGTACTGACTTTTGTAACTCAAGTAGTGCTCTCCTGCATGTGTTGGGCTGCATACTATTATAACTGAACAGGTGATGTTTTCTCGTGTGCATTACCACTTATTTCAACCAATATTTCGAATTTCTTGCTTCCAGTTTCTGACTCCTGGTTTGGACGTTTGATAATCCTGGAACTAAGGATTCAGTATAAATACGGAGGGGCTAGTGAAAATAATTGTTTCTTTTGCAAAGTGTGGGACAACTGCAACTGTAGCTTGCAGGTTTGAGGTGGAGGTGATGACATGAAGTCTACACAGCATATTAAAGACTTTTTTCTAGCATTGATATCCTTATGAATGACATTATATGCGTTTCCATCTTGTATATTTTACTATAAAGGCTGCTTTTTATAATTCCACTTCTATTAAGTTTGGTGCAAGATACCCAAAAGTACAAAAACTCGTTATAAACAGTTTCTGAGGCCTGTAAAAAGGCCCTAATTCAAAATTATAAAGTCCTTGCATTAGTTTTAGTTGGTGATATTAATAAGAAATATAATTGCATATTCTATAACAATACTTCACAGCTAAAACGTAAACAATTAGTTTCGATCTATAAAAAATGGCCTTGTCATTTTTCTCGGGCTTTTTGGCGCCCAGTTCTCCTAGTAAGCTGAATGACACAACACCGCTGTCAACTGAAGTAGCACAGATATGTAAAGTGGGAACTTGACAGACAAGCAGTGACTTCTAACCGCCAGTCTGTGCTTCATGAGTGAACATTCATTCCAGACTCGTGATGTTCTTTCAAGACTAACGCCTGAAATCTCACGATTACTATTTTCTTTTAACACGTTGACTCCGAAGTGGTACGTATGTGTACCACTTAGGTTTGGTTCTGTAATTTTTTCAGATCCTTCTAGTGACTATGCGTACAAAGTGAAGTTTTACACCAATCAGGCAATCGGAGGCAACGTGTTAACCAAAAGCTGCTCCACTCAACAACTGAAGTCCATTATGTGTCATTAAAGCTTATATTTTTGATACCCGTTTCAATATTCACCCTGATATTATAATTACTTGAAATGCCTGGAATATGGTTTTCGTTTGTTTATAAAATTATATTAATTTTTGGAAATGAAAGGAAAAAGCGTCGATTGGCATATCTTTTGCATGTAATAGAAAACGCGATCATATTTTGAAAAAATCTTGCCTTCTTCGACTTTTCCTTGTTTTTCATTCTCACACGGCATGCCAAGAAGCATTACATTAATTTGTAGCCTATTTTAAACGTGAAATCTTTCCAACTCTTCGATTGAGAATAAAATATGCACCAATAATTTTTTTTTAATCTCTTGAAAGCATTTTGAAATTAAATCCATGTAAAGCAAGCACTTCAGGTGAATGTTTGTGCCTTCATGCTATTCTAAAAATGAAGTAGCTTTTAACATGCACCCTCTTCAAAGTAAGTGCTGCTGACTGCTTACTGGTTTTGCAGTCGCAAGACATACTGCGGGCCTCGTAAAGGCCAGCCAGAAGCATTTGAGTAAATTTCCTAGCCTACTTTCCCTCTATTCCCTCTTCTCACTCCCGCTCTTCTCTCCTCGCTCTTGCAGTTAAATTCTTCGTTGCAGGCAGTGCCAATTGGGCCAGTAGGACGCTCCCCAAACTTGAGCGTCGTGTTATCCAGGCTTGATTTGGCGAGTCTTGCTCATAGGTGAACAGAATTTGAAGCAATGAGTTCGATGTTGGACTATGTTGGAGGTCGTTAGTCGTACGAATACCACGAGTCGGTTGTCTGGTCCATGTTCGGGGTCGTTTGATGGACGATTGTTGGCAGTCTTCTGATAGGTGATTGTCTGGGGTTGTTTGTTGGACAATGTTAGGGATCGTTTGCATGGACGGTGGTTAGGAGTCTTTTAATGGCGATTGTAAAGAGTCGTTTGCTGGACGATGTGAGGAGTCTTTTGTTGGACGAATGATAGGCAGAGAAGGCCATCGTGTGTAGGCCGATAACGCCATTGATATAATTTGCTGGACGAAAATGACAAACATTTTTTATACTGTAGGTATTAACCAAAACTAGTTTGGACGAGTTCTGGGGGATAAACTTTTTCACTCACTGAAAATTTTGTGATTTATTCATGAAAAACAAATCATAGTTATTCTATTTCGTGCACAAAATTTTTTCTCTTTCGAGATATTTTAAGGTTAAATCATACCTTGAAGCTGTTCAACAATTCAATACTCTCCGAATTTTATGCCCTGTTGAATTTAACTGCCCTGCTAATAACATTTCTCATAATTCATAAAATTTCTAAACACGTTCTGTATCCCTGTTTTAAAACAGCCTGCTGTAAGTACATTTTCAGTAACCCTGCCTTAAAACACCTTTCTAGAAGTACATTGTCAGTATCCCTGCTTTAAAACAGCTTGTAAGTACATTTTCAGTCCCCCCACATTAAAACACCTTTCTGGAAGTACATTGTCAGTATCCCTGCTTTAAACAGCCTGTAAGTACATTTTCAGTATCGGAAATACGTTCAATATCCGTAGAAATCGCCTTCCCTCTATTCAATGCTACGGTCAGCGAGACTGCACACGTGTCTACGTCAACCCTCGTTAGTGAGACCACATGGTGAAGGCAGTTGTGAGATGCGAGACTGGCGTGCATCAAATCCCGTCCGCCGGCGTTGCTTGATGAGCAAACTTTGGTCGCTTTTCGAAACGACTCCAAATTTTTGATGCGCTGGACGCCACCAAGTTTAGATTTTTTGATCGTTTTCTGGATGGACGAAAAGATTAAATGGGTAAGTTCCCTAAGAGTATTGGGAGCGAAGAAAAGTTTGTTTTCAATGAGTCTTGATCAAAGCCTCCGAGGTGTGAGCGCTGAGAGACAACAGAAATGCTCGCTAGACAACACTTGGGAGAGTCCTGTGTCTTCACTGCAGGAATTCCCGTCTTCGCAAATTGTGTGGCAATGCAAACACTTAGTACATGAATTTATTCCGCTTCACCAAATTTATAAACGAAATCTATGTTCTATTGTAAGGCTTCTGTCGCTGTTACTGCTGCCGGACGGAAGATTTCAAGCGAGGTATGCATTTCATTGAGTTATAGGTAATATGAACTGACTGCAATGGTTTTTGAACAAGTTGCTAAACGAAGAAACCTAGTTGATTTACTCAAACAGCATAATTTTAAAACGCTTTTGAATACGTCATTATGCATTAGGAATTATATGAAACATTTCAAGATTTTTCAAAGCATATCAACAAAAATTTACACGAATTTTCAATCATTCTCCCATCTTGTCTTCTGTCAGGTTAATATTTTGATTTATTATTTTGTTCGAGACCTTACTGGTTAATCTGAAGTGATATTTGATCAGGCTAGTTTCTTGTGTCTGCGTTCTGGTCGTCTAGACTAGCTATGTTTTGTTGTCTCGAGGTCTGGAGCCTGGTCGTTCATCACGCTTTTTCTTGCTCCCCTCCAACAAACAAAAACTAAAAGCAATTTTGTTTTTTGCGGAGCCTTTACCAATAAACCGATAATTTTATTCCAGCATCCATACTTTTCAGGAAGTTTAAGGATCACATTTCCCATCTTCTTATAGAATTGAGTGTTCTTCGTAAACGCGCGCTAGTTTGGCCCTCCCTCGGTAATTCCTTCCCAGAGAAAGTATTCCATGAAATTCTTGGTGCAGTATTGAAGCTTCCTACCTCTCATCAACTTAGAAACCACAGTTATATTTATTCTATTTGTGTACTCACGTTAAGAACAAATAATATTACTGTTGCTTCGCTGTTGTAACGCTGGAATAATGGCCGTGCCATGTATGACACACAGCACAAGCTTGTAAGCTAGAAATTAGAACGTTGTTGATAACTGAACTAAATAGTGAAATCAGAATTTACTGCTTTCTGATGGATGTGTTATAATTTTTTATTGGCAAGCTTTGTTTGAGAAAATATTGAAAGCATTTTCACCTATCCCAATCAAAATTGCTTGAAAAATAGATTCTGGGGAAAAGTGTTCATGCATTTAAATACAAGTGATACTTGGTTAAAGTCACATAACGTTATAAACACAAGTTTTGTGTGGATGCGATAGTGAAAGCCAACATTTTATCGTTACAGCTTCCTTCATTGCTTTCATAAGATGACCAGTAGTATATCTGAGCTCTATTCGCTGGTTGCACTGCTTGTTGTCAAGAAACATAAAGGACTTAGCATTACGAAGTGATCGTCTTAGATGCTGATCACAAAGCTAGCAATATGTATTAGAATATTGTCCAAGGTGCACTTTCAGCTACATGTGGGTCTGTTGCTTCTTTTTACCTCCTAAGAAGGTAACCCCGTCTTAATGGCTTTTAGCACAGGAGTCTATTTTTTTCAATTTCTTGTTCAATGCTTCGAAATAGCAGCATTGTTTTGAATAAATACTTAACTAAGCTTCAGAGTCATGATAATTTTAATAGAGTGTAACACTGTATCTAACTCAATATTGTGATATTTAAAATCAAACGTGTACTTCATCGGATCCGAAACAGTTGGTGCATAGTCAAGAAAACATTAAGACACTAATGTTTCAAAAATATTCGATAAATTAATTTTATATCTTGGTTATTTGTACTTTTTCAAGATATAATGTATGACTTTAAATGCATAATATTTGAGTTCAATTTGTAACTTCTTTTCCGTCTGTACCAGCTCTTTCTGACCGTCAAGTTCTATGCACCAATTCTTTCCGGTCAGAGGAAATACGTACATTCATAACAACTTCGTTCAAATTTGGCCCTCCGTACAGATTTTTGAGAGCACTGCCGACAATTCAATGTCTCTCGTAATCTTCAACTGTGGGAAGCAAGACATTCGTTGGAGTCTCTCTAGATGACCACCGCAACGCGGCTGCGACAGCTTCTTCTTGCCCTACATGATGAAAGAACGAATGCCAACTCCACTAATGATTAGCCGACAGCAATACCTGGACCAAGTGCTAGTAGGAATACTGTACAGAATAAGCCTCTCGCGGTATAAACTAATCCAGGACAAGTGATTTGATTACGATCATTTACAAAATATTATTTGCGAAAGGAAAATTTTGTTTCAAGTACGTTTAAAAACAAGCTTCGATGCAATAGGCTGCTTGTGTTCAGTGTATTGAACTTAAGCACTGAATTTCAAAGATTTGAATGCGACACAAATTTTCCATCATTATGTGACGTTTTCCTCTTTTTCTTTCTTTTTACGAGACATCTGATCTACTGCGAGCGACGCCTTCTATGAAAGCCTTCTGATTCTAATCATATCCAATAATTTTGGAATCTTTATTCCCTCGTCTTCCCCAGTGTTGACATGCTTATGTTGCAACTCAGGCAACAAAACTCCATGGAACTTAATTTAAACTTTTCAGAAGTTTCTCCCGTTATATACGCTGTGAGAAAAGGGCATGTATTTCGATTTGAATTTGAGGAGTGGCAATGGAATTTCAACAACTATCTCTCAGTGGAATTTTCAAAACGTTCGGACAGGACATCCTTGGAACCGTGCACTGCTGAGTGCAGTGTATGAAGCACTTGTGCTATTTTTACTGCAATTGCTATCATTCAACCGAACGTTGCTTAAAAAAGTACTTTTGAAAAGAAAATACTATTAAAACATCAAATTAGTGCCCTCCGACTAAAATAGAATATATTATTTCCATGCACCGTATAAGTTGCTTCTCTTTATCTGTTGTGAACGTATTGAAGGCATCAGAACTGGCGCATTACCGAGGCCCAGCACACATGCTGTCTGCATGCTGATGCTTGACGCATGCCGCTGCCTCATTCCTTCTGTACGGAGGCTCGCATCATCGATATTTCAGCGCCAAGTCGGAAGGGTCTGTGCCATATTTTGGCCGTCGGTTTTCAACTTTTGGACGAGAGTTCATTGTAAATTCAGAGACTCGTGCATTAGATGTCAGACGGCTGATGGCTGCAGAGACGAAGCTCGGCTACACACGCCGCCACATCGTCCCTTTCTCCCTCAATTGTCTTCAGTGATGTGGAAAAATTTGTCCACTCTTTGATTACACTGTGTACTATTTCGCACTCCAGAAATATGTCTTACTGCTTTGGTCACTAAAATTCTTGGTCTCTTTATGGAGTTCCGTTTGAATGGTTTTATATGTTAAATGGTTTGGCGAGTGCTTGGAATTCGGAAAAATAATCTGGCTTCAACGCCGAAATTATTGGTGAATTTTCAACATAGAAAGTGTTGGATAAATTCAACTGAGGGACACATTACATAACTTCAAAATTTGATTACTTTGGATCCATTTACCATTTTCAGTTCTATGTACCAGTTTGAATGTCGAAAAGGGCGTCGACCTATGAAATTAAAATCTTTTACTGCCACTCAAAATTATTTTTTCCTTTTGATGCTTAAAGTCATTCTTCTTGAAATTATGGAATGTTTCAGAGATTGCTGAACTTTTTTATTTAGATTATTTTATTGCTAATGACTGACAATTCAGGCAAACATTATTTGCTCGGAATGTGCTCAGTTACATGACTATCATCGCTGTCACTTGGAATATTGAAGTTATCGAAAGAGTTTTGAACTACTTTTAGGCTTTCAAATGTAAGATACTTTGTTTTCTGCAGCACCTTTCAACGCTATACTTATTCTTAAATGCACTTATTATATTTTTAACTTTTTTAAATTGTTGACCTCAATGTTTTGTGACGAATTTGACTATATCGCTAATGAATGACGTCTCTCTTGGAGCTTTCTACTTAATTACTCTTCAGTTATGACACTTGTCAGCTTTTCCACGCCAATTGATCTACTAAAAAAACAGCCGTTCCATTAAGTTTACGACATTTTGACTTGAATCATTCACTGAATGTGTCTTACTTCAGTCATAATTGTTTAATTAGCTGCGATTCTTCAATTCTGCATACGTTCTTGGTATTCATGTAATTTAATGTAGGTGTACATACCTGACTTTGTGATAGATGATGTAGGTAAACATAACGGGTAATGTTTTTCAACTGCTAAAAAATGTAAGGTAGTGAATCGAATATTTCTTTAAAATTCATTCTGTTATTTATTTGTACGCTATTTATCGTGCCTTGAGTTCATATCAGCATCGACGACACGTTTTTCTAAACGTGCGCCATCATGTGATGGTTTCACATGTAAAATAATTGATTTCTCATCAGCAGTTGCAACAGTGAACTCAATTGTAAATGTATTTTGTGTGAGATGAACACAAAGGAATTATTTTTCTGGTGTGAAGAATATTCCTCGAGCTGACAAGAACGTATACAAAGGCTTATCTTTTCGAGCTCCTTTCCCTGTCTCACTGAAAGCGTACAGGAGTCCCTTTCCCTGTCTCACTGAATGCGTACAGGAGTCCCTTTCCCTGTCTCACTGAATGCGTACAGGAGTCCCTTTCCCTGTCTCACTGAATGCGTACAGGAGTCCCTTTCCCTGTCTCACTGAATGCGTACAGGAGTCCCTTTCCCTGTTTCACTGAATGCGTACAGGAGTCCCTTTAAGAGTGCCAACAAAATATATCATTATTCGTGAATTCAATCCAAGCCAATGGGATCTACTAAACGGACTACTTTACAAAACGAGCATAATTAAGCGCATCATTTAGGGCACAATGAGCCACTACAGATGTTCCTCGCCCTAGCCTTCCAGCAGCGACTTGTGTTTGCAGCGATTTGTGTTTGCCCCGACTTGTGTTTGCAGCGATTTGTGTTTGCAGCAATTTGTGTTTGCAGCAATTTGTGTTTGCAGCAATTTGTGTTTGCCACGATTTATGTTTGCAGTGATTTGTGTTTGCCACAACTTGTGTTTGCCACAACTTGTGTTTGCCACGACTTGTGTTTGCAGCGATTTGTGTTTGCAGCGATTTGTGTTTGCAGCGATTTGTGTTTGCAGCGATTTGTGTTTGCCACGACTTGTGTTTGCCACGACTTGTGTTTGCCACGACTTGTGTTTGCCACGACTTGTGTTTGCCACGACTTGTGTTTGCCACGACTTGTGTTTGCAGCTACCAGTGTTTACAGCTTATGTTTAATCAAGGTCCAAGCTGAGCAATACTGGGGCACTGGCTGAAAAGCCTATTTCTGAGCCTGTGTCCGGTACTGCCTGACCTGCTTGGGCGCAGCTTGTGTTTTGTTAGGGTTGATGGATCTTACAACTGTGTTTGTTATTAGGTTTATTTGATTTCTCAGTAATGCATTTTAAATAAAGAACACATTGGAGAACGTTCTAAAGCTGATCTCTCAAAGACTAAATCTTATTTCTTCGCTAAAGATTCTTAATGGACTAGTGTACACGTGCCATCAAAAATGATAGCAGATCTGTTGGCCATATCTCTCTTTGACTTGATTCTGCCTCAGTTTCAGCAGCTATTCTTTCTTGCACTGCTATTCTGAGATTCCTTCTACGAACATAATGCTAGTCATCATCCTCCAGTTCACGCCTCTGCGCCTGCCTTAGTCTTGCTGCTGAGCGTATGGCCTCTAGTCGTTCTTGCGAACTACTTGCATACTGATCCCGCCTCTGTTGCCTTACAACAGCTTGTTGTTTGTGAGGTAATTTCTCTCTCGCTCTTCTTTTTCGCTCTCGATTCAGTCTTTTTATTCGTTCGAGTGGAGTTTCTATACTTATGCTTATTTCAAAGGTAACTTATTTTTCTTGTGACAGTAATAAACACTTGGAATACAGTATTTTTGAGCCGCAGTAGAAGTAGTTATAGCCATTCGTGTCATATCCTAGATACAGAAATTCAGCATTACTGAAAGCAACTGCGAGCTTGTATATGTATATTGTAATATGCAATACCCTGCCTAACTCGGTATCCACGATACGGACTCGAGTATATAACGCTCTGGATCTCTCTAATTTTTTTGAAAGTGACTTATTATAGTGCACTTGTACAGCGAAAATGAGTGTATTAATTTACCAGTGAACTGAAACCAAGACCGCCAATGCTAATTTCTTCCTATCTATTCTCAAGAGCGTAACACGAAACATATAAATCTATACTATAATAAGAGCCCCGTCCGTCCTTCCATCTGTCAATCTATCTGTCCATGTGTCACACTCTTCTGATCGATAGCTTTGATAGCAACAAGGATAAAGCTTAAGAAATACAAGAAATCATTCTATTGTATTATTTTTCTGCGGCAATTCAATTCCCTTTCACTTGCATTATGGTATCCAGAATACACAATCGGTTTATTTTTACGAATAGAAATTTTCTTTGGACCTTTTCCTGTTGAAATTCATCATGATGCTTTGATGTTTTTAACTGATAATGCGAAAAGAAACGTTTTCAAGTAGTTTGACCAGTAACCTGGCTACCACTTAGTATAAAGCCAAAGATTTTGAAAGTTGAGTTATTGTTTTCGGAATTGTGATTTTCTTGAAAAGCTTCGAAGAGATAATAGAGGATATTTCAGAAAAAAATTCCAACATGGATAGAAACGGCAAAAAAGGCCAACATGGATAGAAACGTGTCTAACCGTAAGAGAAAAGTAGCAAGACTTCGACAGCAAGAGAGATGCCGAAGACTATCGGGGAAACAACGCGAAATGGCAAGACAAAGCAATGCTGCTCGCTAACGAGAAGCTAGAGCTAACTTGACCCTTGAACGGCGTTTGGCAATTCTACAGAATAATGCAGAGCAACACCGAGTAACTAGAGAAAGCTTAACGCATGAAAGAAGAGAGGAAATTCTTCGGCATGACGCGGAACAACATCGAGTGGCTCGAGAGAATTTAACTCAAGAAAGAAGGGATGAAATTCTTCAGATCGATGCCGAACAGCATCGAGTGGCACGAGAGAATTTAACTCAAGAAAGAAGGGATGAGATTCTTCAGCAGAATGTATTCGCTCACAAATTAGGTAATTATTTAGATTAGGCGGGCATTGCACTAGTAAATCTAATACTAAGACCGTCGTGTGTTTATATATTTATTTATTTATATGTTTTGTGTCACGCTTTTAAGAATCGATGGGAAGAAATTAGCACTGGCGGTCTTGGTTTCAGTTCACTGGTAAATTAATATACTCATTTCTCATTAAGAATATTTTATCATTTAGTACAGGAAATTAAAGTCTGAACCTCTAATGGCTTATACAAGGTGGCCCATAAGTAAGGTACCTTCTTAAAACTATTATAGTTATGAAACTACAAATGGTAAAGAGATTTGGTTCATTCAGAATGATAGAAAATATTTCAAAGTGTTTTACCAGTATATAAAGTCTACCGACAATCACAACATATTGCCCAAAAAATTCATAAAATCCACTCCTCAAAATGAATCGCTACGCAATGGAACAACAAGCAAAAATAATGGAACTTTACTTCCGATGTTATTGTTCGGTTACTGCAATTCAGAGAAATTACAGGAATATTGATGCTATTGAAAGAAGTCTTCCGAAGATCTGGATAAAAAAGGTGAAAATGTGCCTCATCAGTCATTATTAAATTCTTTACAAAGCTTTCATTTTCTGTAAGCTCCGGAAATTTATTCGCAAAATCTAATCGCTTTTGGCTATGCTGAACATATTCTCATTTTCTGCTTCATGTGTAACTTCCGAAATACAAGTTCTTTATATTTCACAAAACTCAATGCCAAACGCTGACGCTCACACAATAGTGTCATTGTTGCTGCAATAGTGCTGCAAAGAGTGCAGACACAATTAAGTCGAGGTCGCTGGAAACTCCTCCGTCTGATTAAATTTTACTATGGCTTTCAGGCCTAGGAATAAATGCCTGGGGATACACACTCTTTTGATGATATCTACTGAATGCACGGGTCTTTTTAAACTGATGTTTAAAGTCATGATGGTCGCTTGCAGTTAATTCCTTGACACACGGACTGTTCACACAGCACATGTTCTGCTACCCTTGCTTTGTTCCTCATGCTTCGCCAATTCCATAGCACTTCATGACGTTTTCATAATTATCAAGTCAGTTAAATCACCGAGTTGTACTATGATCTTGCCTCTAAACTCACTTGAGGCATGCTTTTCAAATCGAAGGCTGTGAAGTATAGGTAAAATATTCTTCATCGTCCGAAATTTATTTCGTGGGCTGATTTCCTTTCAGGTAACTTGCTAACTATATTTGCGTGTTTAATTTGCATTTTTCAGTAATTTTCCTCACACTTTTATACTTTAAACGTAATTTATTGCTAATGTTTTTCTCGCCTTTTAAGAATACATTTGGTACATGTACTGCCTTGCTGCATTACTAAATAGCTTAGAACACTATACAATCAAATCAAATTGTCGATGCATTGAAGTATAAATAGTAAATTTTATTATGATTATCATTCATGCACTAATTTTAGTTTCTATTAGAATGAATTAGCATGCAATTCTTCCAATTATTCTGTAGAATCCCAGATGTACAAAGTTTGTTGAAGCCTAATTAAGAATTTCCTGATAACCCTAGTAAGAAAGTGTTGCCATATTCCCACAATGCCGTTGATAAATTAGAAATATGATCATAATAAAACTAAAAATTACATTATCATTATGGAGACGTTTGGGATTGACTGTTCTCTGAATTATGAGACCTTCGACGTGATATAGTCTGAGCTACTACACCGCTAGCAAACTTATATTACGAATACTACTACTTCCTCGTAATACATGACGCCCATTGAACACACAAGCACCAATGTAGTCATTTTAATCGCATTGCTGTCGCAAAAAGCACTGCTTAGTTCAACTGCACAACGCAAGATAGAGGCAACACCAAGTTGCGCTGCTCCAATGCAATCGCCGAAACAGAGAGCCGGACGCTGCCAGGCTTCCGCTCTAAGTGATGAGAGCCTAAATAATGTAAGCAACTGTACCACATTCACCACAGTGACCGCACCGAAAGCAATTCCTAAACATTTATTCATAGCATTGCCTTAAGTGCTCGAGCCATCCTTTCGTCTTGTCTTGGATATTGCCTTTTTTCGTATGGAATCAAATTCGATAAAAGCACAACCAGTGGGTTGATTCTGATGCCGAGAAAACTGATGAAATCTTTTGGTAAGGAAAACTGGGAACATTCGCTAAATTCTGTTTCAATTTTGAAATGGACGATAAAACTCGTGGTTCTGTAGAATATTTACTTGTGGCCTGCAGCTGAGGATAGCATTTGAGTTTCTGATGTGATCCAATGGCTTCGAAATTGAAATTTCATCCCTGCATTTTGCATAATTATTCAAATGTTAGAGCACAATGCCAGTTGAATCTTCAATTTGATTGAATACACTTTAATGTAATTAAAACGGATTGCTTTTCACTAATTCGTGGGAACTACATTTTGTACAGGTAACCGTAATCTGTTGGTAGAATTTTATATCAGTCTCTTACAATGGGATCAAACTTTCATAGCATAGCACTATACTTTATTAACGATAGCACCATACTTTATTTACGATAACATCATACTTTATTTACGATAGCATCACACTTTATTTACGATAACATCATAGCTCTAATGATAGTGATGCATTAAAGACACTATTATCATATATTAATGACAACATTTATTAGTGATAAAACAACGAGTAATTGCTTTTGAGGACATTAATAAAATCATACACTCTATAGGGGTTTCGATTTTAACTACCGAGGCTTAAAAAACTAACGTAACTCACCTCAAACGATTTTGTCCTTATTTGATTCAACTTGATCTAACTTTGTTCAGTTTTACCTAACCTAGTATAACTTGATCTAGCTTTGATTAAGTAAGCATAGCCTGACTTAAATTGTTATAACATGGCATAAGTTGCCATAAATTAGCATGAATTGATATAGATTAGCATGAATTGATATAGATTAGCATAAATTGGATTTAGTTGGTATAACTTGGCTCAAGTTGGAATAACGGATCATAAGTTAGCAAAAACAATTATTCGTGTTAAACACTTTCTCACTAGAATTCCATAATCACTATTCATTGTATAGTAATCAGATGATAGTTTGATCTACATGAAATTTTGCTTCTGTTCGTGGAAGGTGATCAGAATACAACAGTTTCATTGTGGTACTAAGAACAGAACTCAAGCTATTTCCTGAATACAAATCTCGATTTGATTGATGAACTCAGCAATCAACATCGGTCAGTGTTACTCACAGTTAAATTTTTCTACATCCTCTTTTATTGAAGAAAAATGCAAACTTTTGAGCTGGCACGCAAAATTGGAGGTAGAAGATAAGCTCCTGCAACGAGCGAGGGCCCTGAAAACACTAGAGGATCTGAGAACAAAATAAGGGCCTATTTTCATGAGGGAACATTTTTGCTTTGATGATCCCTGTGAAGAGGGGGAGACAAAGTTCCATCGGAATTTAAATTAGCTTTCCAAGAACTTTATTATCATGCAAGCATTTGATCATTGCTCTAATTTCACTGGAAAGTTTTTTCAGCGGTGCAATTGACAGTTGGATAATGAACTGAGATCAGTTTATGAATCTTTGCACTCCAGGCAATTATCTCTCTCGATTTGATTTTTGCACTCTCATTATTAACGAACGTATGCAAACCATTTTAGTCGTATAATTATAGCATAAATTATACTTTAAAAAAGTATTTATGCGAATAAATACATTATTCAGTGGTTTAAATGTTGGGTTTAGATGTTTTGAGCAAAATTATAGGTTTAAAGTTTATTGTCTCTGCCTACCTACACACCCAAACTCACTTGTGATTTTTAACCCTTTGGGGCAGGGTGGGATACTAAGTAACCCACCAAATTAGATACATTTGTTGCATGGTGAGCCTCAAATCTTGTGCCTCAAAGAGATAATGATCCTCAATGTTGATGACGATAGACCTTGTCTGCATGCTATGCTGGTGTGTGGAGAGACATGTACTGGCAACAGAACATAGTCCTGAGAGTGCTGCAAGTACAAGCGCTTGGCTAGTTAGTGACTCTTCAATTATTCAAGCATTTCATTTATCTCTACAGAAATGAAAATGCAAAAATTTGGTGGCCTTACAAGTTAACAAACGAGCACTTGACGCTGTCCTTGCTAGTGCTTGTGGTTGCTGACTTCAGAGAACCTGGAGAACAATGAACTGTGTTTGGACAACGTTCCTGAGCTCACACTAAACGAACTGTGAATAGAAAAGCGATCAAATACTTTAAAACCGATTTTACTTTCATTCTTCCATATGGTCAATATTTAGCATCTTATTTTATTTTGCCACTGAGCAAACACTTGACGTTCACTATCACTAAGGCGCCCTAACCAAGCAACAATGGTTGTTGTGATTGCGACACGGGCGCTCGTTGGACCTTTTCTCTTTGATGTGGAGCCGAGCTTAGTGGCCTCGCGATAACTGGCAATCATCAAAGCGTTTGTCGATTTTTCGAGTCTATAATCCTGCACATGACCACAGTCTGAACTCCGTCTATGTGTATAAATAAATATATATATATATATATATATATATATATATATATATATATATATATATATATATATATATAATAATTTGAGATGTAGATTTTACGTTATTTTGCACTGTCATCCGTGCATATAATTTTCACATTAAATAACATTTATCTTCCTTGTGAAACAACTAATCAAATTTTCACAAATAAACATACTGCGAGGCAAAACAAGTATTTGAACAATTTCAAAATTTTATCTGAATGTATTTTTGGGTAAAAAATAGACAATATTACTAGAATAGAGAACGTTGCTAAACAGAAAAACTACAAATTCTTTTAATTAATCACAATTTATTCACAAATAAAAAAGCTGGGTTTGAAAAAAGTATTTAAACACTCTATGGAATGTTTTACAAGAGTTCACTACAGAAATTTCAACCCTATAACGACCCTGATGTGTTCCAGAAACTGCTACAGACTGTAGAGTACCTGTGGTCGGTAAACTGTTGTGTTAAGAGTCAGTCATCATTCAGACGCCGCTCTCTAAACACTGCAAAATGTCTAAGCAACGTGAACTCTCAAATAACCTGAAGAACCGTATAGTTTCGATGCGTGCTGTAAATAACAGTTATCGCAGTATTTCAGAGCCATTCCAGATTTCTGTCTTCACAGTACAGTAGAAACACAATGTTTAGAACATATACACAAAAACGTGTTCGAAACGAATGCAAATAGTGCTGAAAACAAATACACACAATGGTAGAAAAAAACACGCACAATGTTCAAGATAAATCCACATAATGTTAGAAGCAAATACACATTATGTTAGAAACAAATACACACAATGTTTGAAATAACCATACATTACGTTAGAAACTACAGGTACGAGTGTAATTCGTAATTGAAAAAGTTTGAAGTTCGACACACCCGAGGGCTCACAACTCACTGCTAGTGACCCGATGGCAGTTTGACACGCCCGCCACGATCGGGGCATTAGTCAAAGCCACACTCGCCTGCAAGCCTCGACCGACACTGCAAAAATGGCAACATTTCCACAAAGTGTTTGGGAATTTAGGAGCCCTAGTGTGGCAGCGAGCGGCTCTATCCACACAGATATATTGGAGTCTTTCAGGGAAGTTCATAGGCGCTCCATAGACAACTCCATTCTCATTTGAGGGGCGCTTTGTGTCCCTCATTAGCATAG
>VCRD01001852.1:74755-90436 GCA_006783055.1 Trinorchestia longiramus
GCCGCAAAAGGCGGACCTACACCATATTAAATTATAATTTGTTGATTTTTGAAGGTGTTTCCATTATTTTGTCCACCACCTGTATATTGGAGTCTTTCAGGGAAGTTCATAGGCGCTCCATAGACAACTCCATTCTCATTTGAGGGGCGCTTTGTGTCCCTCATTAGCATAGATATTGAAGGGCACAGCTCTGGTTAATTTAAGCTCTCGTAAGTGAGACATTCTATTCAGCGGCTCTGCGACTTTGTGTAAACCGATCGCTTTGGGGCGGTGAGAGGCGTCGCATCTTTAACCTTCCTATTGAGCCTGCGTAAAATCACTTGCATCGAAAGCAATGTATACAGTAAATAATTCGTATTTTCTTAGAAGTGATCGAGAATTTAGCACATTTTCGATAAGTATTATGATAAAAGGTTTATTTGTATTTTTTTAGGCAGAACTCGGTTGCAGGGAGTTATAAGTCCCATGTATTTTTGAAAGAAAATCCCACCACGCAACAGCTATTCATCTTGGAAATAATTCAGAGATATCACGTGTCTGAACTTGCTCTGACGTGTAGAAACAAAAAAAAACAGAATTAGCTGAATCTCTGAATTTCTGAAATGTTTGCCCCTTCATCATGAAGGTAACTTTGCATTTCTAATAATGCCTAAAATTATGCTCTCATGTTCAATGCCATGATGCAAAGCTGATTTTGCAAACTCCAGGAATGAAGCTTTATTGCAGGAATTAGGGTGCGGAAGCCTGGTACGTTTAGGTAGAAAGTGTGATGAGCACTGACTCCCAGCTTGAGGGTGAATGCATCACTGTCAGAAAGTTTACATGTACAGGGTGTAGGAACATTTTTTGTTTTTGAGCTCCAAAAAGTAATGAAAAAAGGAAGTTATGTTGTCGCACCCTATACCACAACTGTACTAACGTATGCAAGAAGGCTACAAAACGTAGAACTAGTTGTCAAGCTCTCAGTTTTGAATAAATTTGCTAATTATACGCACTCGAAGTAAAAATATTTGTTTTGTGAGAAGTTCAATAACAAAAATATTTAAGAAAGATACTGTGTGTATACTCATCTCAAGTCTAGATTAAAGCAAAATTAAAGTTTAACGAATCATTTTGAGAGCAGTACCTTAATGTACTATAATGTTCACCTCCGCGCATGATTTTGGGGCAATAATTCTCTTTTTAGAATACCTGTATTCGACCATAAAAAAATAAAAACTGATTTGTATAAGTCCTTACGCCAAAAAAAAGTCAGTGGGGCCGCTATTTAGCTTACCTTCTGAACAAGAAGCGAAGTCCTGGTTCTTTGAGATTGTTCCACTGGCAACTTCACATCAGTGCGAACATCCAAATAACTTTCTTATTATCTTCAACAAGCGCATTCAGCTACGAGTAACACACTGACTATCCAGGAAGTACAGCTCTGTATTCTCAGCTCTGCTATGAGCCCTTCCCTAGTCGAAGACTTCACCAGCGATCTTGAAAATGATTTTCTGGTCCACCGTAGACAAATGATTTTTTTCTTCAGGTCTTCCGTGATGTTAGGTGAAAATAGTTGATATCATTTTTTGTTTTTCCGGAAAAATGTTTCATTTCTGAATTTCAGACTATTATTTTGAACAGTGTCTTGAACAACTGGTCATATAAATCTAGAATTCAGGATCGTGTGTAAACAAGAAGAAATTTTATCATTAAATTTAATTTTTCATGGACATTGGTAATGCATCTCACTGTTGATAAGCAACTTCTTTTCCTCACATCATTTTGTCGAGCTGCTGAACATGCAATACACTACTGCTGGTGGCTTGTAACTTTTTCCTTGCAGGTCCAAGCCCAAAATTGCGTAGGAAAGTTCTGTTGGCAGCGAAGTTGTCATTTTAACGCTCTAAAGCAAATCATTCTACCCTTTTTCTTTTTCCCCATTTTAGTCTGGAATTGGTTAGAGTTTACTTTAACATTGGTATGGTTAGTGCATATGGTTTAATTGAATGAACACATGGAGAACAAGTTTTAGGCGTAGGAACTTATCGTTTAATGTTATTAGGAATATTTATTAATGGGAGGATCATTTCCGTTTACAAGTACAGACATTAATACTAAGACGGGCTTTTCATGCAATTGGAAATTAAAATGCAGTTCATGCAGTTACCTTAACAATACATTATCCACTCACTCACTAGGGCATGGAAGCGTTGTGCATTAAGACACAGAGAGCACAGATTTTTCACTTTTCAAATTATCTTTATATGTTTGACGTTCCTGACTTCAACAAATGATTTGTTAAGTAGATTGCACTCGTTATTTCATTTGTACAAATAGTTTTTATTTGAATCTTGTTGAAATCTTAGTTAAGGTTTTCATGTATAATTCATTTTTTTATATTTTAAGAGTGTGCAGTTTACTCTCATGAATTGAAATTAAATTTTTGCAACTTACATCATTTTTGACACATAGTGTATTTAATACGTTGTGATTTATTCAAAACACTCGTTCCCCTCTAACATACATGATTATTAATTTGTTCTGTAAGGGGATTGTTGAGGAAGTTATCAGTGATGCTGTCAGCGCCAGATTTATAGCGGACAGTAGCTGTGATACTGTAAGAAGTTGGTTCTTTTGTTTACAGCAGTCCTTGTTTCTAAACAATCGAGTTTGTTTGACAATTTTCTTGAAAAATACGTAGCAATAAAACTTTTAAGACAAATATGTTCCTATTTTGGTTATTTTCAACTTTGTAATAAATTAATTTGCAGAGATATATGTTCAGAGATTGTAAATCCTCTAAGCTGTGATACATTTTATTCTCTGAAAAAGTTACTGAGATGAGAGAAACCGAATAATCTTTATTCATAACCCATAATAAGGTCATTACATATTTATATTTTCTTTAAACAGCTTATGGATAGGCATTGTGTCAGTACATGAAGTTGTTAAATACTATCTGTCTGAAGAATTTAATTCTAATAAATCAGAATCTCTTATATTTTAATAATGCCATTTCATATATAATTTTTTTAACCTCTCATTAGTTTCAAGGCTCGTGTGTTAAAATTTTTGTTTGATGCTCGTGAATTATGTCGCAGTTTTTCATGCATGAACGCTGCACTTCTCATCAGGAACCTCACACTCACCAACATCCAGCGAAATTCATCTTAAAATCTTGCACAGATGCCTTATCTCTCTAATGGACTTGCTGAGCAGCTCGTTCAGACGCGCATTTTTTGCCACTTCAGAATTTATTGGCGCTTCAAACTTTTGTGGTTCCCGGAGATAAAGATTAATTTATGTCGAGGTTTAGTTGGCTTAGTGCCATAGTACATGGTTTTAGGTGCCGTTCTGACATCAAGTTTTGAAGACATAAGGCCTCCAAAGTGTTCAATCTCAATGTCATATTTTTGAATAAAGTTTCACCTAAAATTGGTTCATATCGCACGTAGCGGAAAAATTGAAGCATCTGCAAAGTTTGGTGAACCTCATTATAAATAAATATAAAGCTCATACTCATTTCAATTGAAACTTCGACATCGAATTAAAGTTAAGTTTAACGCAAGAGCTAGGCGCAGGAGAACGTTTTCTCCAAGCTCAAGTATATTACTACAGTACATGAATATCATTGACTTGCATTATCCTCTAATAATTTCATGATTTACAAAGTTCCATGCATGTATTTTTGGTTCAAATATTATTTAAGTTTGCAAAGTCTCTGATAATGCAATAAGCTTCTAGAGCACACCGCCATTTAACATCAATTTTCACTTTTTCATTGTTAAATTTTTGCGTGTCCTTCAGATATGTCCTTGCCTCGCTTATGTTTGGGGCCTATAAAAACAATCTCGGGCATTGGTAGGTCAAGCTATCGCATCAGTTTCCATTATGAAGTCGGTCACTTCAAGACAGTTTGTTCTTTCGGACTTCAAAGAAAACCTTGTTAACACGCCCGACTGAACACAACTGGAGACACTTTTCTAGACCACGTTTAGAGGCTTCATTCACAGCCTACTTAAAGATCTATCTTATTTCCGGTTACTCTCAACTACATACGGAGTATGACTTAAATTGTGGATAAATTAATTAGTTAGTTTTAATGCTACTGTCTATCTACCAGAACAGTAATACCTACGACGCTCAATTTATATGCATGCCCATTGTTTTAACTTTGGAAATTTCTATGCATGAATTGCTATTTAAAGACGAAAAGGTTTTCTGTGATTTAAAGTGACGCAAATTTTTCGTGAAACTAAAAAATTTTGTGGAATAGCAAAAAAGGAATATTTTCCTCCAGTGTTGACAATCCTAAAGCCGAATTTGGAGCCGGAACGCCCGCGTCCAGGTTCATTAAGGAACTCTTCGTTAGGAGCCTCGCAATTACGGCCCTACGACTGCCTCTTGCCACTCGCTACTGCTTTGCTGTATTATTCCTACGACTTGCAGGTATTATTGCAGCTTTAAAACACTACTCCGACGGTCTCTTAACTTGGATTAGCTTAGTCATAGTAACCATCAAGGCTTCTTGTTTTTATTCCAGAAATCTGAATTTTGAGCCCATTTTTCGATAACATTTGTCAAAAATTTTCCTAACGGTATTAAAAAGTAGTTCACTGAACAAATAGGCAGTTGATTATAGAATTCCCTCAAATTAAATCTTTTATCAGCTCTCATAGTGTAATTGATACACATATTTTCCTGCTTATAATCAAGACTAAAAGCTTGCTCTTCTTTTTAGGTTGTGTGTATACTTCATTCAAGTTGTTTTTTTCGTCTCATAACAAGCTGCTTAAAAAACTTCCTAGTAGGAATTAATTCTATTTTCTCGTATTTTCGACAATTTTTGACACTTTTTTTTTGCTTAGCCTCTCATTTCCGGACAATTCTTATGCATGACGTTGAATCTAGTGCTGTTGTTGAGGAGCGTGAGGTGATTCCCTGTGATATTAGTTGAGACCGTTTTTTCACCTAGTGTTTGAAATATAGAAAATTCAAAACAAAAACTATGATACGTTATTTTCCAGGAGTTTCTTTTTTTATAATTTCTAACAACGCCACTGCAAGGCACAGTAAAGATACAGTCTAATTTTTATCGCAGACGTTTTTGAACAATAAAACTAGGAAGTCTTAATCAAGATTATCAACCTGACTGCTCAAAGAGAACACTAATTACGCTTCACTTCGTATCACACTCAGATCTCCTTCTGAAGTTGTGCGAATACGACACAACGCCTTCGGTCGCGGAGGAGTGTGTATGAATGAAAGATAAAAATGGTCTTGCAGTACTTATTTCAAACTAATGTGCTAGATTTTCGAAACAAGGTTTTACGAAATATTATGCTCGAATTTTAAACGAATTTGTAATGAAATATTGGGCGAGTATTTCGAATTTTCCTATAGTTTTTTCATAAATTTCACAGCTCGCTAGTTTAATGTAAGCTTACTCTAAATTGTTCAGTAACACGCCACAGTTTGGAACTGATGCCATGCATCCCAATCACATACACGGCGCAGCAGTGATGTAATAAGACTGTTCATAATTCAGCTGCTAAACATCTGTGAGAGCTTAAGCTCGCTCCAACTTGCGTGCTAACTTTCAATACAGACCTCTGAGTCTGGAGATATTGTGCAGCTCTCACTAATTCACTTCTAAATAATTAGGAAAGTTGAGCCAAACGTTGCATATTGGTTTTATTTGAATTCCCTTTATTTTGTGGAGGGGATTGTTTTGGTGTGTCGCTTTGCGTAACTTGTTGCGAATAAACTTCTCACACGAAATGAGATTAACACAAATAGTGCAAAATCAAACCAAGATGAAGTTCCTTGAAATCATATCCAGTCACCGTTGAGATACGTGCCGTGTACAATATGATAGTCCTGCAACAAATCTTTCATTAATGAAGAAAATTAAATTCCTACGTAAGTTGAACGCTACTTTGCATTGGAATTAAACTGTGTATTTCTGTTATGATTCATGAACACAAAACAAGTTGTTGATATCTTTAGTAGAAATGCAGATTTCTATTTCAGTAATGTCTAATTTTTCAATAGAAAAATGTTTATTATAATATGTACTCATTTTTACGAGTTTAAAACTTCTGATTTTGAACGAACGTTCTGAACTTATTATAGCTCGAGGTTTGATAATGTTTCTGAAGTTTTGTCTGGAGTACATTAGTATGATGTATTAACATTATTTGTTATTGAACAATTAGACTCCTGCAGAGCGTTGTGTGAGGCAAGGCTTGGTAGTACTTGTTTACAGTATCTTATGAAATCCTTTGATAATTTCTTGCAATCTTTTGAAGAGTATCAAAGAAAGGAAAAAACAGACTTCAATGATTTTAAATTTTTTCCGTGAATTTACCGACGTTTTTTGTTAAGAAACTCGTTAAACAGGAACTTGTCTGTTACAGTGAATTAGTTGAAATAAAATGTAACAGAAAGCAGGAGTTTGTTTATTCTTAATGTCAAAGGAATGGTTCTACCCTAAACAGTAATTTTGTACTGTTGCAAAATGTAGCTGAGTGTATGTAAAAATTAACAGTTTTGCTTCTATCTATGAATCATAATCAACCTAAACATTTTCTCATCATGGTAGTAGGTAGAAGTTATTTTATTTAATTTTAATAAAACATTGTTACAGAATCGCTGAAGAAAGTTGCATTTGTACTCACAATGAATTTATAAAGTGACTTCCTTCTTCTCACACACCAAAGATTTAAAATATATATGTTGGTAATGTGAATATATATTTGCTATGTGTTGAGTACATCTCTTATTGAACAAAAGACAATGGATACGACAAGTAATCTACAGAGCAATGGGAAATGTAGCGTGGAAATTTAAAATGGTACATGATGTTCGTAGTGTTTAGAAACATAGATTTCTGGATACAAAAAGTTAATTGAATATTGATTGTAAAATCGGTAGATTTTTTCATATAATTTCAAGCTATCTAATTCGGTATTTTGAGACAGTGATGAGAATTGTTAATATGAACATTAAAGTAGTGGAAAGTACGCTAGCCATCAATTAAAAATTCTCTAGCTTCCTGTGAGAAGTTTAAAAAGGACGTATTATTTTAACAAAGACTGTTATGCGTTTTTTTTTGTCTGACGCAAAATTATATTTCGTTGTATAGCGCTACTACTGATTCCAGTGGAATTGGTTTGTATCTTTTGATTGAAACGTTGCCAAACCGAAAAAATACATCTACTTTGGTAAGTGATGTTAGTAACCAATCATAATTATACGTTTGACATGCAGCACTTATCAAGCATCAACAATCGCACGGCCAAGCATCAACATCTCGTGAAAAATATTACTGTCTCCCCGTCGTGCTTCAACTGCTTCCAAATAAAGGCTAAAACTTGAACAAGACTGAAAAGCTCAGCATCATTGCTATGCATGTATACATCAGTACTTTTTTGGTAGAGCCAAATGCACTCTCCAGACACGAGCATTGGCGTCAATAGAGGCAAGGGCGAACATTGCACTGCACTGGGAGCTCTGTCTCCTCTGACTGCCCACATCTCGTCCCAGCTAGCCTCAACCACTGCACATACTCTGCAACTCAACGGCTTGCAGGAGCTTTCACCCATTCCTAATTCCCGCTCGCTAATTGGAGTCTGTGGTAAACCATCCTTCATCGCCTCACAACCACGAATATTGATGGAGTTGTTACGAGATTGAATGCGTTTCTGATTGCGAAAGTTTTTACACATATTTTACTTGTATTTTCTTAATGGTTGTGATATATAACATTCAATTTTAGGTTAAGAGAGCCTGATTGGTTTGACGATAGCAAGTGGAGAGTTCTCCAAATCCTGAAAAACTATTTTTTGAAATTTTTCATGTTTCTTCAGGTTTTAGATTACTTATAAATACATTAGATGCTAAGAAATTTAAATAAGAAGATGAAGATTAAGAGCAGCCTGTTCATTAACCAGTTTTATTTGCATTTTACCACTTTCAATTCTCTTCTTCATTCATAACAAGTTCACATGTTCAATTTAAATTATGTTAATACCATTTCTAACTGCTCTTTAGACATACGTCTCACACATGTTTCCAATTAATACCTGAGAGGCCTCAGATTACCTTCAATTTTATGTCGTGCAACTAAATTGCTTCTGTCCAATTACCGTTTCCCTAAATGAAGGAGCGCTTGTTGCAAGAAGTGTAGTCTGACTTCAGCTCATGGGTTGGGCAGGTTTGACCCTTGTTTCCCCATTCCCCCTTCTTCTATTTTTGCTCTGATTCTCCTACTCGGGGGACCACCGAATTTACAAATTAATTTTCAGCCGGAGCATTTTTGAGATTATTAGGTAGAATTTCTAATTTCAATTTTATTTCATTTTCTCTTTCACTAATAAACTTGAAGTACTAAAATACCTTTATGAAACCATTTTTTTCATCCAAATGTGTCATCGGGATGAACCGTCGAATCACAGTCGAGAAAGAAATATCTTCTTTGAGGGACATGCCAGGAAATTCATGTCCAGAGGAACATTACTTTCTTTTCGGTGATGAAATCTAGTGACCCAGAACATCAGTAAATTCGATCAGGAGATTTCAACGCTTTTCGCTCACCTTGTCACGCTCAGTTGAACGAGGCCGAAAATTTACGAAGATTCTAGAAGCGTTAGTTCTATCGACGCGATAGCGGCTGAAGAACACATGTCGTTTCTTAGGAAATTTTTTACCTGATTTTCCGGGCGTAGCTGCCTTTTCAACGTTGTGCAGCACTATGGAAAAATTGGGCGACTGGAGTTCATCAAATTTCACTAAAAATCGATAGTTTTTCCAAGCGTCTCTCCAATTCGATTTTGAAAAATTGTATTTCCTAAGAATAGTTAACTCAGAAATTTTATGTAGAACATTTAACGAATCATTGACTTAACTGAGCTCACATTAAAATTTTCGTGCATTTTAGATTAACACGCGGACATTTTCCTCAAAAATCAGAGAGATGTCCAGTTATGAAAGAAAAATATATTGTCCCAGAGTGAGAGAAAATTCTCAGTAGGCTTGCCACCAAGCTCTGGCCGTCAGTTCATTGGAGTGCAAGACTCATTCCTTTCTTCTATTCGATTTACATAAATCAGTCGCCCAGCATGCATGCGGCATCGGATCTATCAGTAAAGCCAATCGGTTTCTCAGTTAGCATACAAACTTCTTCATCACCTTGGTCACCCCGAAAACAAATCTGAACGTATCAAGCAAAATATTAAAATAGGTTGTGCATTGCAAACGGTTTCATACCAACAGCTTTATTAATGCTTCATGAACAATGTGATGCTATTTTTAATTGAACTAATTTTATTCCATGTAAATTGTATTTTTTCCTTTTCCGCATACAAAGCTCTAGGTTCGCAATAAAAATCTTGCGTAAATATTATACTCTCACTCGCTTTTATTACGAGTAATCGTGTGCCTCCATTATTTGAGTAACATTCGGATTTATTGTTGCAGTTATTTGAGGTTAAAAATATTGATTACTTTCAATACTGATGTCTGTATAATGAGTTAAAGTTTAATTTGTTTTGGTGCTGCTGTAGTGATAGACAGTATTAAAAAATAGAAATCATTATTGAACATCGATATAATCTTCCTGCAGGTGCTCGATTTGCGTGTGATTGAGGTTATACTGAATTTATTTCTCCTTATGATGCGTTGCCGTAAAATAAGCTAGCCTAACTAATTATTATTTTTCTCCGTAGGAATCAAGAACTAGGTCATTCTTAATGCATCTGTTTTTCATGAATTCTATTAAAGTGCATGTCTACGCAGGAGAGCGTCATGAAGCGCATTGGCGGTCGAAAATATTAACTGAAAATGTTTCATAACTTTAAATCCTCATTGAAAAAGATGAGTTATTTGTGAGAAGTGAAGCGATAACTTAAAGAAGGTTCATCTATAGACACACTGTCAAGCTTGGACGGACAAATTGAGAAACTTATTTTTCATCATCCTACTATTTTTCAATTTTTACGTATTATGTTTCCTGAGTTTGTTGGAGTTGCTGGTTACCAGCAGTGACGGTCATAGACATTTAATTTCTTACTTAAAATGACCAGCTGTGGATTTAATGCACGACTCAATGGAGTACATAGCTGTTAGGTGATGCAAATAGATCATAAACATAAAAAATGCTTCGGTCTTCTTATGAACAGCATCAGCTAAAAAATTTTGTTCTTTACAGCACACGCAGCTTTTCAGTTTCGTTTTTACAAACAATCGTCTGCGTTGCGTTTACCTGTCTGTCCAGTTTGACGATAGTTACGGTTAAAAATTAAATTTAATTTCTTGCAAATATTGATCTCTTCAGTGACGATTTTGATCATGTGGGCAGAGATCAGCAAGATCTACGTTTCTTTGAATATTTTATGTGCGATTGTTTAAAAGTTTATTGCTTGTGTTGTGGACTTCCTGTGAAATTCATACGACACGAAGCGATTTTACTCCTTTGATCTAATATTTAGTTATTTTCCATGCATTTCTGTAGAGAGAATAAACTTTGCCTTCTCAAATAAAAGCTTTACACTACTTTGCAACTTGTATGCAACAGTTTACCTTGTGAATCTGGCTGAACAAAGATATCTATATTTTCATTTTATTTTTTTAATTTTCGTCCTCCGTGGACTCAATCTCTCATTGCTGGGTGAGGTGCATGCATGAAGTGTGCCCCGAAGCTAATTTTTCATCCTATTCTGTAGGCTGGGTGTGTGTGCGCTCGGCACACCGTGTAGCAGAAATCTCCTTCATTGGACCCTGTTTTTCGCAGCCAAAATCAACAACTGGAGCGTGGCAGGGCGTCCCGTGCGTTTAAATGCGAGGGACCGCTGGTTACAGTCTAGCTAACCCAACCCTCTTATAAAAAAACTTCTGGGCTCGGCAAAGAAGTTTGTTTGGCGTTGCTTACCTGAACGGCACTGAGAAATGAAACAAGTTTAGCTTGGTTGCGAGTTAGGACAACCATTGACGCTTCTGAGAAACCTGTGAGATGTTGGTGACGTTGATATCCATCGCGAATGATAATGCGTCGCATATTACCGTGTAAAAAATTATATATATACTCAGAAAATATTTTAAGTTAAATCAGAAGCTACTAACAGGGCACTGTAATTTATCCGAGATGAATATTTAGCAACTTTTAATCCATCAAGTAGGCTGGAGTGTCAGCTTTCATATATATTTTAAAATTATTCAATATCATTTTATATCATTTATTCACAACATAACAATTTATTCAACGCAACTTTTTAACTTACTTCGTAATACAAATTTCAATATTCGAAGAGACACGGTATTTGTTAGTGTATCATGCGTCATAATTTTTTCAATTTAAACTCATTTCTTACTCAAATATTGAGAGTATAAATCAAGCAATGCTCCTTTTAGGTACTATATCTCGCGTCCATCCTTCATTCTGTTATCACAATAGTGAGCAGTGCTCATCTCAGCAGCGTGATCTGGAATGTCTGGAGTGGGAACAAGTGAAAAGACAGGAAAACTTCTCCCTTTACACCAATATTACAGGACTGGGTTCAAACTTTATCAAAACTTGCAATGCATGCTCAGTGCAGCCAGACCACAGTTCTGGTATTTGCCGTACTCTCTACTCGCTTCTTGTTTTGACTAACCTTGTGACTCGTCAAATATTTAATAATACTCACAAAATAGAAATGTGAGTTTCACTAGTTTTTCTTCAGTTACACTTTGCTGCAGTTTCGAACTGTTTTAATATTTTTAATCCTATCGGAGCCAGTCCTTGAACAACCTCATTGCCATTCTCTTAAAAGATAATCTTAATACTTATGTACGAGGTCCTTTTTTGTGATATCAATAATTTATTCCAGGTACATTTGCATTCTGAAGAACCTAAACTAGATTTATAACCCGTTATACACCAAATTCTGTCGTACTAAATATAATTACAATCGTGGTTCATTGGGTCAGAGATGTTCTTCATGTAATTTAGCATGAAAGAGAGCCTGATAGACAAATCGACTGAAAAGTTTTCATTTTAGAAAATAACTAATTTTCTATAATACATTTCAAACAAACTTCTTGAAGTGTAGATTGTTTGGCCAAAGTGAATTTGGCTAGTTACCGAGCTTGAAAACCCTTTCCAATAATGAACAAAATCTGTAACTGAAAAGTAATGATATCTGCCAAACGACAATAGCCGATATCTCTACGTAGTTGATTGATCAGTGAATAACTTGTGTATTTTTTACGGATCTTCGACCTTTACATTTTCAAATTTGTAACGGTTTTTAAATTTTTTTGCCGGTGTTTGAGTTCATTTCGTAAGTGCTAAGTACAGAGTTGCATCCCAGGGCATTCGTAATTGGGCCTCGTGAGCCTGGATGTTTATTGATCACTTCCCGTGGGAGGAGAGAAGCTCATTACTGAACCCTAATGAAACTTCTGTTGCTGCTCCTACAACTTCCTACAGTTACTGGAATTAGCTGCGACGTTCACGTGCTCAAGCTTGAATACATTTTATAAACAATTCTCGAGTAGAAAGCAGTTCAATTAAAAGTCAATGAGAAACAAATCATTGAATCAATCAATAATAAACACTACTTGAGTAGTAAGCAATTCAGTCGATCATCAAGATCTAGCATTTACGTTGAGAATACTGGGCATTACAAGACTGATTGTAATCCTGATGGTGAACTTGGCAGGCTTAGAGTTGCAGGGAACTGTCACTCAACATTACTGGAACTGTAGGCCCGCTGACTCGCTCTAGTCAGATATCCAAGTTACTGCGCTCAACTTCTGAAATTTTACCTCTTAAATTATGAACAAACCGTATACAATAATGGCCTTTTCTTACGTAAATATAATGTAGAGTTCTAAAACTGATATCGCTGTGGATAAGAATACCATCTAACTAATGTTTCAATTGTCTGTTCGTATTTTTGCTATTGAGCAGCCACAAGTAATGCAATGAGTGGTGTTTTCTGTGCCGATGTCTTGAGACTTCAAGATCCTTATGGACAAAGAGAATCCTGAACTCCTCTTGACGAAGCACACTGGAAGTATAATAACTACTGCAGATTGTTGCTTGGGTCCTTATTGGTTTTATATTCTGCGGGCCTTATGTTCTTTATGTATCATCTCTAGTATTATATGTTCTTCATTTTTCTTAAATGCTTGTTTTCCTCACTTGTTTCTTTATAGGAATAGGTTAGCGTTTCTTCCAGTCAAAGTTCACACGTGAGGCTTCGATAGCGCAGCTGCTCACTTTTTTGTAAAATTTTCGTCTTTTGAGGTGCACAATACTCATACAGATATCCACTAAGGGTAAATAGAGTGATGGATATTTCTATAATTGAACCAGTCCTATTTTTTCACGCACTTGAAAAAACCTTGCTATGAAGACTGCAAAGACATTAAGTATTCAAGTGAACCAACACTTGAAATTCAAAAATCCTATGCATAATTTTAAACGCGGGTAATCTGATATTTCGTCATTTAAGGCCACCTCTTCAGGAAAGCACGATCACTTCAAGCTCTTTACGGGAAAAATGAAGCCCGTTATTTCCAGCGATAAGATCATTGTTATTCAAGAGCTCGTTCAGTGAACATCAATTTTGCGAGGGGCGAGTGAAGGAGAGCCGCAGTTTGGCAGCTTGGTGCTGGTCGCAACTCTGCCTGTTCTCTACGGCATACCCTTTGAATTAATTCTTCTCGCGTGAACTTTTTCAGCTCAGACGCACAATGGCTGAAGAATGCTGGCACAATATGGCTGTTTCGTATAATTGCAATGCATACATATGAGGAAATATTTTCGTTTCAACCACATGGCATCTTAATACAGCTTTATGTCAAGATAAAGAGATGTTGTACAGGGTGGCCCATAAGTACGGTACCTTTTTAAAACTATTGTAGCTATAAAACTACAAATGTTAAAGAATTTGGTTAATTCAGAATGAATGAGGACATTTCAAAGTTTTTACCAGCTTATCAAGTCTACCGACAATCACAACATGTTGCCCAAAAAATTCATAAAATTCACCCCTCAAAATGAATCGCTACGCAATGGAACAACGAGCAAAAATAGTGGAACTTTACTTCCGATGTAATTGTTCGGTTACTGAAACTCAGAAGAATTACAGGAATATTTATTGTATTGAAAGAGGTCCTTCGAAGAACTGCATAAAAAACTGGTATTGAAATTTAGAGAAACTGGGACAACAGCAGACAGACAACGTTGTGGCAGACCACGGACCATACGAACTGGTGCTTTAATTCAGCTTGTTGCAACGAATGTTGCTGATCGGCCCAAAACGTTAACAAAGAGAGGTTTAATTCAACTGAGAATGTCACCTCACTGCAACGTATTTTGGTAAAAGATCAAAAATATCATCCTTATAAAATTCAAGTAACTCAAGAACTCCATAATACGGACTACCAAAAGCGATTAGATTTTGCGAATAGCTTTCTGCAGCTTGCAGAAAATGAAAACTTTGTAAAAAATTTAATAATGATTGATGAGGCCCATTTTCACTTTTTTTATGTACGTAGTTCTTCGAAGGACTTCTTTCAATACCATCAGTATTCCTGTAATTCCTCTCAATTGCAGTAACCGAACAAGTACATTGGAAGTAAAGTTCCACTATTTTTGCTCGTTGTTTCATTGCATAGCGATTCATTTTGAGGGGTAGATTTTATGAATTTTTTGGGCAATATGTTGTGAGTGTCGGTAGACTTGATACGCTGGTAGAAAACTTTGAAATCTCCTCAATAGTTTTAAAAAGGTACCTTATTTATGGCCATCCTAAACTTGTGGTAGGGTCATGTAAATGAAGATATGTTCATGATCTCTGCTTTTATAAACACACCTCAAGACTTCAACGCATTTTCAGAGAAATCCAAAGCACGAAAAAATGTTTTTTGGGCACTCTATTGTTCTTTATCTCCTATGGTTTGAATATCTATTTCTCCAATTTTTTGGCGTCTGTTCGTTTCGTGTATATCGTCGTTGCACCGCTAATGAGAGTTCCCGATCGAGTATCTTCATTTCAAAACATATTAACAATGCTGCTACTAAATCTAGAAAAGCCTTTCAAATAGACTGCGTCTGAAAATTCTTGTTAAATTTTATTTTGATTCACCTTTAAGTCGTGCGTTATTTGAGCGCAAAATTTTGCAAATATAAAACTGTGTTCCCTAAACGAAACTGTAAAAGTTAATTTCCCTTGACTGTTTTTAAGCGAAGCGCTCTTGTGCACTATTGTTTTTCTTTGTATTTCACCATTATCTCATCAGTATGACATTTGGTAGCTTCATAATTCGTATAATTCTTCTTCGTTAGTTCTACGAAGCTGCTCATCTTTCGAAAGTTTTTCGAGGGAGCAATAATTCAGCAGAACACGTCTCGGTTGATGCATTGCAGCAGGGATCGCATCAACGTAAAGCAATTTGAGTTTTCTTACGTGGGATCTGGAACAAACTTTACAGCGGCTTGGTTATTGTTCACAAACACGAGGGAATTAAATGAGCTCTTAACTGAAGGAAAAATACCAGAGTAAACC
This sequence comes from Trinorchestia longiramus, assembly GCA_006783055.1. Taxonomy (NCBI): domain Eukaryota; kingdom Metazoa; phylum Arthropoda; class Malacostraca; order Amphipoda; family Talitridae; genus Trinorchestia; species Trinorchestia longiramus. The sequence continues at coordinate 90,295 of VCRD01001852.1, forward strand.
GGACCAAAAACTGAGTTATGTAGCAGGTTTATACCTTCAGCCACGAATCCTGATCACTTTCTCATGTTGGACCCTCTGTGGATTAAGTGCAATGATTTAGCTCACACACACACACACATACATATATATATATATATATATA
>VCRD01001852.1:91100-111448 GCA_006783055.1 Trinorchestia longiramus
TGCACTGAACATTTACCAGCACTCCTGGTGAAGTTGTTTCTCTGGCCAATAGCAGCAGAGTCTAAGCTCGTAGTCGTTGCAATTATCAAGCCTGGATAGTTGCGCTTTATCGACCTACATCATCAAATAGGGATATGTTTAATAATGCACCAGTTAAATGGTAAGTGAACAGGTTTTTCTGAAACAGATTAATGTGATTGGTTTTTGAATAGCTGTGGGCATTAATGCCTTCAAATTGAACAATTTATTCCGTCACAATACTCAAATACGATATCTTTATTTCAATGCTTTAACGCGAGGATAGGAGTCTGAGAACTTATTTTAAAACAGAGTTTGTTACCTCATTATCTTGTAACTCACTAAAGTCACTCCGTGATGACGTTCAAGCTACACGCTTTGCATTACACGATCACTTCATTGCAGTCTTGACGGTGGGCAGATGTGTGCCTCTCGTCTTATAACTAAAAATCTAAACTAAAAGTAAAAAAAACTAAAAATCCATCGAATTATAAAAGTGGCCGTTACTCTGATTTGTTTGTCAAGCTTGGTATAACATAATACAACATACTCTGATCAAAACTAAATGCTCTTTGAAAATGGCTTGTTTGACTTTTTACAATAAGAAAGTGAAGATAATGAATATTCCTTTTCTAGTTCGAAGCGATGATCTTGGAGAATATATTTGAAGTGAAAATTTCTAACATCAAAAAATTCTCATCAGTTTGATACTAGGCTTTCATTTCTCAGTTGAAAAATTCCGTGTTTTCGGTCTTTTCTTATTTTATTGTTTCCAGTGCGTCTAAATTTTAACTTTCTAGGGCATGAGTTCGTCCTTCCTTTTTGTCGCAAATTATTTCAATGAGGAAAAATGTAATTTTTCTTTCCTAAACTAATGTAACCATTGTTTAAACATTAAACTGTGATGCATCAAATACTCTGAGACTTTTCACTGTACTCAATAACTTGGAATGAACTGGGCTGATACAAATTTCTTTTAATTATAAGGCATCCCATCATGGATGAATACACAAAGCTTCCTATGTACTGGGCTTCAAGTCGTCAGCGTGTCTTGCATTTTCTGCAATGTTGGCACACAAAAAAGAATTAGTTTCTTAGTCGTTAAAAATTCCTCCTGTTTTAAGTGATGAAATTCGAAATCATGAATCTTATCTAAACGTGAAGTTACCACGAGTTTCCAGTTTTAGGCTCGTGGTGGTACACCCTGTAACGATCCCTGGCCCTGTTCATCGAGCTGAGCACCATTCCTTGGGGTGGAGTGGCTCGTCTCAATAATGTCATTCTAAAAATTCAGAGCCCTTGGCTGTTGGTATCATGCTCGGCTGGATGAGAAAATTGAGACCACGTAATTGAGTGGACGATCTTCCGCAAAAACTGGGATGCTTTCCTCTGACGCGGCAACACTCCACTCCATCCTCTCACACTCGAGTAAACCGAGTTAAAAGTGCTTGAGAAAACATGAAACACTTTGGAATCTATGCCAGGAAACTTTTTATTTTTGCAGAGGAAAATTTCACCGACAGAGAATGACAAGCGAGGAACTCGTTAGCGATAGCAGTGCAATACAGTATTTTGAACAGGTCTAAAATAAAAGTCAAGACTGGCAAAAATAAGAAACGAAAAAAAATTCACAGACTCCTAATTTGATGTGCATGCTTGCGCAAGAAAACAGTGCATATTATGCAGTTTCCAAGCTTAGAAATTTATCCAATTTATTGCACATGTTATAGACGTAAAGACTTCCAGTTAATCTTGCTCATAAGGTTCAGTTTTCAGCGTTAAAATCTTGCACTACCTGAGACTGTGACGAGTCAGGAGCAGACACGCAAACTGTGGAAGTAGACACGTAAGTCCATTTAAGCCCTACAACACGCTGTTAGTCGACACTGAACACGGCCGGTGCGTTACATTGTACTACTGTGCTACTTTGCCAGTGATATTCATATAGTAAATCGCTTTAGAATATCAAACTGCCATTTAAAAAACAAGCCGCACGCTGAGTGCTGTGACTAGAGCGCTGGTAGACAAAGGGTTACTAGTCGGTGACCGACATTGCGTCCAGTGGCTGCGTTAAAGATGCGGCCCTAGCGCGCTGTGGTGCGAGTTGCTGTGTCTATTCCTGCTGCTCGTTCAGACTTAGCCGTTCTGCCTACACTGCTCTAGCTTTTCTTTCTGTGTAATGGAATAATAATCCAGAGTAGTCGAGGTTCTGCTGACTCACGCTTCTTAAGCGATGTAAGCAATGTGGTCATTTTAACTATTATTATTTTCTGTTAATTTTCGTGAATCTGCACTAGAAATTTAGCCTAAGTGTTATAAAATTCCTGCAAAGTGATATTTGATATTGTATTATTCAGCTCATTATACGTGTAACCAGTATAATTTCTCGTTTGTTTTAAAGTATTGATGAAACCTAATATAAAATAGAATACTTGAATTCTACATAGTTCTGAAATTTTGAATTTCAAATGCATTAACTTTTATCTTTTCTTAATTTGGTACCAGTGCGCATGGCTACTTTTTTATAGATGATTTTTTCCTTTGAATTTCACTTTGAACCTAACAGAATCATTGATCACTCGTATTATTTCTATTTAAAAATTCCAATAAATTAAAACATTAAATTTGTTCCCAGTTTCCCTGGTGTTTCAGAACCGAGACATGAATGAATAGATCATTGAAAACGGCGACCAACCAAATGCTGGACTGAGTTTGTACAGAGTCTGTTGTTCTGCAGCGAAGTGCAAGGCATTCATGCTGTTTGATAAGGCGCCACCGACTCGTATGTACAGTATTGCTCATAGCTTTAATATCCATGCAGTGAGACAAATTTTATGCTGGCAGATATTTCAAGCCTTCATACAGTCAGCCACACTTCCCTTCTTGAGTGTTCTGTTTGTTTAAGAAGCTTTCCAAATGGTTTCAGAACTTCATTGTTTCTTACTGAACTTGATGAGGTGGTGTTTAGGCTGAGACATAAATGTTTGTTTCATTTCTTATGTTTACAGAAGTTAAAATGAAGTATAACATTTATATTCACACATAACTAACACTGGGAACACCCCGTGTACTGCACTGCCTTTCAGTTCTGCTAGGCCCCCTTTATAACAATATTGAGTCGGCTGGCTCTTCTTTGTTGGCTAGCGCGCTCTGCTACTTTTTGCTTGATTTGTCTTCTGCTCAGCGATGTGCAGAAAGAAAGAAATAACACAATCGTCCTGTAGGACAGTGTGGCTAAATTACGCGCCCTTAGGATCAGTAGAATTAGACTGATAGTGTGATGAAAGCATTCGTAGCCCTACACATATCGTGCATGAGTAACAATGAGAGTTCCTAATCGTCTGTCGCCCTCTGTATTAGACATCGGTAGACCTCGGTATTAAAAATTAGTATCATTAAGAATTCTTAAACAATTCTTTATCATCACTAAACACGAATACTGAGCATGAATAACAGTAGGAATTCTTATGCAATTCTCACTAAGTAGGAACTGAACTTAATGACTTTTTAAGATGATTCTGAAGTACGAGCATCAAGATTTCACTTCAAACGAATTCTGTTCTTAATGCGAGCACTTGATTTTTTTTAACCGAGGTAGGCAATTCTGACGTGAACTGGTGGACTTGGAAAATTTGGCTGTATCCTCATTCAACATTCGACAGATCCACCAACACTTTAAATTTTTATCGGGCCGATGACGAATTTATTTGCACTGGATGACTATGATATTGCAGCACGAACGTACGCTTTTTAAATTAAAATTGTCGGGTGCAAAACGATCTGGTTTTCTTTCGAAAATTGATTCTTGTTAGTTTTCGTGCTAGTTGAAATGAATTCAGAGGTATAGGTTCAAATCTATTCAGCGGTTAGCAGATTTTAGTTATGCATTATGAAACGTAAACTTACAATACGAATTATTTTATGTTAGGAGTTATGCATTAAAAATATTGAAATCTCGAATCGAAAAAAAATAAGGCATTGATTCAATTTGCCGAAACGTTCTGTAGAAATTTCCCATTATATCGTAGGGTCCTTCGAACACACGTAAATTTCATGAAACGAATTGAAAAAAGAGTGGATTTTCAGTTTCAGGGAAGGATATGGTAGGATCCAACACACAACGCGCAAATTATGATACAAAAAATTGCATTTGCATGAAACTTAATTGTTGGCTTGCTGTGGTAAGCGTGTGCGCTTCTTTGCCTCACCAACTCCCACGAGAAATAATTTTCAGAAAATACAAGCAGTAGCATCAAACTTTCCTTTTTTCATCAACGCGCGATACGATTTTTTTGTCCGTTAAGAGCAGCTTTTCCATTAAAATCTAATAAATAAATTCAGTTATACGTAAAAAAAATAATTTTTAACCATATCGAAATAACTGACTGCTACGAAAGGGAAAAAATTATACGTCAGTAAAAAAAATGTTTATAATTCGTTAAATTCAAGGACTGATTTAGTCGACAAATGCTGCGGAATAATTCAAGTCAAATACTGCGTCAGATTCTTTTTGATTGGCTTACGTATTCTTTACGTGTCTCTCTTCGCTGGAAAATTTTATATTCTGTGCCTTGATGTTCAAAGTAGGCCATTAAATGATCTTTGTATGCTGCTAGCCTAATAAATATGATAAGGCCCTAATTTCACTTGAAGAAAGCTCTCAAGTTTCCTTCAACATGAGCCCAAGTCGTTGTTCTCACGTAAATATTTTAGCAGCATAAAAAATTACATACCTTAACGCTAGCAAATTTGAATATTCTAATTTAAATTCGTAAGCTTCACGACTCAACAGGACTTATGTGCAAATTGAGTCTTGTCTCTCAAAACACGTACAACACGAAAGCCTCTCAGAACGCATCTTTGTGATTCATTTTTTCGTGGAATTTCATACTCTTTTGGGAATGTAGGATGTCTAAAAATGTATGCATTTTGAATAAATTATCCGAAAGAAATGAAATATTTGATGTTCAATGGCGAAACTTAAATTTTATTCCAATAACCATGTGCGGATTTTCGTAAACTATTTTGTTTAAAGATAAAAATATTGGTGAATATATGTAGTTGAACGACTACACCTGTATTTGTAGAATAATCTTTCGATAAATCATATGCTAACTTAAAATAACAGGATTAAATAACGAAAATAAATTATCAGCTGCGTAAAGAATAAATTATTATTAATAATTTATTTTTTTATTTATTAATAAATCATTATTATTATTATTATATATATTAATTATTAGCTGCGCAATGGCCTCAACAATGTTACCCTGGAAGGGCTCTTCGAAAGAGACGGTAACGTAAGAACCAGAAATAACGGTCAAAAACTATTACTGAGAAACTTCAAGACATCTCAAGCTATGAACTTTTTTCCCGTTAAAATTGCCGCAACTTGGAACCAGCTGCCAGAAAACATAGTTTCTGCTGGCACTGTGAACACATTCAAAAATCGTCTCGATAAATTTTGGATTACGAACCCCCCCAGTACTACATCCTACTAACTATGTCCCTAACTCCTTAAGGTTAATGTATGATTGAGATAAATGCTCGTGACATAAACGCCTGTACGTGAGTGATATGTGTGCACACGACTAAATTGACTTACGTGGTTAAGGTGTACGTGCATGACTGATGGATTTACTTTAGACGGCATGGGACTTTGGTATTGAACCAAGAATAGGCCAAACGGCTCGTTCCTATTGCCTTATTCTATTCTATTCTAAGAGTTTCGACCGCCACATAGAATAGAGTCTCTTAAATTTTTAACACGGAGTTTATCACTTACATATACAATGAAAATTGTTGTAGGCAGTACTCATTCCAGTTGTTGTTCATGCAACGTCGAGACATAAATGTGCAAATCCATTAGGCTTCAAACGGAGGGAATTTTTATGCTAAGGGGCGATAAAATGGGTTATCTGAAATAACGAATACCCACGTAGATGTCTGTGACTGCTATGTCAAATCTGTGCTATGTAAAAGCGTAGCATTATTAACTGTCCAGAAGCAAACAGACAAACTCACTTGCTAGTTGCATAAGATGGAGTAGTTACTTCACACTCGGAGTCACAATAACACATTTTCAGTGCATTTTACAAGCGCCGTGATCCCACCAACACCAGACTGTCGTTACAGCACATGCACTTGTTTAGCTCGTATTCTGAACTCACTCGAAATGACGAGATGGTGAGAGGAACGCTCGCCCACATTGCTATGATACTGTATAGTGTGATACTATATATATATATATATCACAGTGGGATATACACTATATATCACAGTAAAATACATGCTATATATCACAGTGTGACCGAGACTCAGGCACTGACATGACCCTCACAGGTATTTCTGAGGGAAAACACCATTGACAAACAAATGGTATTTCTATTGCCTTCCCAAAGCGAAGCACGACGTTAGAAAAACAGTACGACCAGGCGTAATGTACCTAGTTTTTAGCGTGGTTCTATGCACGTCATTTGTAACTGTTTCTGCTGTACAGAGTAACTCATTGAGTATCCAAGCCTTAAAAGAGAAACGAGATTATGTTCATCTATGAAGCTTCAATCAACAAATTTGAACTTTCGAGAGACTGCTCAGAGGTTGAGACATTAAAGTACGTATAAATGTGTGCCCCCGTCACTGAAAAGAATAAAATTTAGAAATGTGTTCATGTTTTCTGCCAGTAACCAGTATTATTCCAATGTCTTGTATTCATCTTTGTTAGTTCTATATTCGTTCGACTATCATTTCCATCAAAAAGTTTTATTTTCACCATCCCCAAGTACGGGAAGAGAAACTTCCTGTATGAAGTTTTGAGTTCTTTTGTAAGGCTCCGCAGCAAGACAAGAAGTTTAGAGGACCAGATCGCAAAAAATGTGTCGTTTTCTGGGTGCATGTTTGAATGAGTCAAAACATGTTCTTGAACTTCGGACCAAACATAATTTTCTATGTTGATCATAAATAGATGCATGCTCAGCAAGCCGAAATTAAGCAGTCAAAGAACATTGAGGAGCTGGTAGGGACTGCTATACGTATAGGACATTTGATCCTGATACCTGGTTGGCGAAAGTATGTACTCTACACTACTGTGTAGTTAAAGTTATGTATACAAAATTTCGTAAAACATATTTCTCATAGCTGCAGTTCTTATCGGACTATCTATTAATTATAATAATTTATATAGAACTTTGCAAGAGTACACAAGCTTTAAAAGCCTGCAAAGGGGCAAAATTTTCCATTACGTGGAACGTCAGCGATTAGATTGCTGGTTGCTGTAAAATTCTTGTTTGGACTTCAGAATACAGACGGCCGGGTCAAAACAATGATCCAATAGGAGAGTGCGTGCGCACTTTGCAATATGCTCTGAATAGAATGACTTTTCATCAGGCTTTGTGAGAGGGTCCTCCAAAATATTGAAATTACGGATAACTTTCTCGAACTGTGCTTTAAATGAAGATCTAGATAGTGCTCCTTATTCTGAACGTACCTTCTTCTCATGACAGCTCCAAACCAATTGTTTTTGTAACCAGATTCTTTTGAAACTTTTTACAATTGAACTTTGAATTGAAAGATATTTTTATAACTTCATTTTTCGTTTTTTATAGTAATTATTTTTGAAGTGTTCAATGTAGCAGAAATTTTAGCGAACATGCGAAATTCTAATGTTTTCAACTCAACATATTAATAAATACTCGCCTTTTCAAGTCGATCATTCAATGTACCTTAATGTATTAATTCTAGAAAATATGTTTTTGAATATTTTTGTAAATGATGAAATGTTTATGGAAAAGATTCTTCATGTGTTTATGTTGGCCTCAAAATTTTAGTAATTACCGTCAAAAAAAATTACGGCAAGAAGAGTAAAGAATTCACTCGAACAAAAAGCGTAATGACCTCTTTAAATAAATAGCAGAAACTTACAATCAAGAAGTAGACTCGAGATAATACGATGCAAATAATTCTGGCGAAACATTTTCAAACTGCTAGTTTGGATTAAGTCTCTGGTGAGTGACAGGAACTCTAGTCTCGTTCCAGCCCTCGTGTTCACAGCGAATAAAAATAATTTTGCTTGCTGCGAAAGCGGCGGCGCAGAAATGCACCAAAGGTTGTATTCACAACAAAGTTAACTTGCCATGTTGTGAACACGTCAGTCACCAAGGGGCTTACAAAAGGTCTTAATGTAGTAATTAATGTATATCTATTATTATTCAGTAATTCATTCATGTACATCTTGTAACGTCTTTACTTACTTATTTGCAAGAGACGTGTGCAACGCAGATATATTTCGAGTAGTGTTGGGTCTACGTAATAAAATAGTTTAATGAATTCCTGAAATCCATAAGTCAAATTTACTTTCACAACAAATTTCGAAGCTAATTGGAAACAATATGCTACTAATAATAGGGAAGACATGTCCCAGACGCAGCATGTTGCAAGGGCCGCCTTGACGAGCCTTAACATTCAAATCAGTTCATAACAGCGCTTTTCCCTCGCCCGTCCCTGCATCGCAAGTCATGCATGATTTGATGGAAGGCTGTATAGCCACAGTCAAGCGCATCAGTCTCCCCTGGGCAGATATCGGACGGTCTGCAAGAGATATTTGATCAGCCGTGTTCTCATGCTCTTCACTGGTGCCTGCTGCCACACATCCAACTGAACGCTCTACAAATATTGGAATGCATCACTTTTCATTTGGCCAGAAATCATCGATAGTTCTTTTCGCTTCTGCTCCAAATTCATATTTATGCAACGACTGAGTATGCAACAAATAATCGACAGTGAGGAAAGATATGCTTAGCTCAAATGTATCTCAATACGAATAATCGATAACAATCTGTTAAAGACATAACTTTTAGAGCTCTGTACGCCTTAGTTGGAGCTTGTTAACCTGGCTATTAACAAATTTAAAATAATGATTAATATGTTTTTCTATACACAAACCCTTGTCATGAAGCTCGCTTCTGAGTACTTTATTATCGATGTTGGGTCTGGCATTACAAGACCTACACGTCACCAGAACGTGCATCGGAGCTTATAACAATGCAATTGAGAAGCTAATTTTAGATTGAAGGTTTTACTATTTTAATTTTTATATTAAAGATCATTTTCTAACTTTTCGTACTAATTTGTTCATGTGCCCTTTGCGTAAATCGACTTCATTTGCGTGAATCGACTTCATTTGCAATATTAAAGCTTTGAAGCAGAGATTCATTTTCTAACGAAAATATAGCAGTCTAGTTTAATTAAAGACAACTGTACCGCACTGTTGCATTCCTGTTCATTATTAAAACTTGCCAACGTGATGCAAAACTCTACAACTTATCTAATGTCTTGGTCCTGGTGAAAACATACATTTAAACTACTTAATTTATTATTTGATCGACAGATTTACCATGGCCTTGAGGTTATGAAGCGACATTACTGCTATCATTCCATGGGTTGCAACAAATGATCACAGTTAACATGAATGACATAGCACTGAGCATCAAAGAAAATTTGACTTCGTTTGTCAAAAAGACATGAAATCAATAAAATTATCGGTTAAAGCTTGCTTACTAGCAATGACATTGATGATATAGACCATTGCAGACAATGTTTTTACCCCACAAATTATCCCGTTAATAACTTGTTCAACACTCCTTGTGTCATTCAGGAATTGAACATATGTAGTTATATAACAGATATATTTCAAAATCAAATCATTCACAAGTTCTGTATAAATACAACACTAAGTTTAATCAACCCGATCGGAATCTTTCAGACAGATCTGTTCGTTGCTTCAACTTCGCAAATTTCAAATAGATAACGGGCTTATAATTTGTGAATCAGAATGTGTTATATCAATCAAGGACGCAGGTTGTGAAAGCGGTGATGCTGACCACTGGCACAGCGACACAGACGTGTACCATACACGACGTGCTGGAAACAACTGACCTGCCACTGCAGTGGCCGACCACGGTGCCTCTCGCTGCATACGCACCTCTATAAATGAACTCGACACCTGCACTACTACCCCACCTCCTTCGTCTTCTCTTTTTCCTAACTAATCTCTCGGCTCTGAATCCCCACCAAACGATCACACCATAAACAGCGTTTGCGAAATTGCAGACCAACTTCTCTGAGCAACTTATTCTCTATTTTGGAATCCTGGATTTTGGAAGGTCAAATCAGGCATGCAATAACACTTCAGATGGCTACGTTGGAGAGGGTCCTTCATTCGTCAATTTCTCTAATTAAGAATGGGGGAAAATTGAATATGGGATCCGTCATTCCTCTTAAAATACGCGAGTTTCAGGATGTTCCTAAAGTGCAAGCAAGCTCAGGTCGATTATTTGATATGTGTTCTACAGAAAACAATTTCTTTGTGTAGAATCAGGTTTGAAAATTATGAACAAACTTTGTATCTACAATAATTATGAGACAAAATGTGGTAAAACTTAAAAATAATAATTGTACATATATATTGACACCTCAGAAAAATATAAGCCTACGCTTGATTTTGATATTCGTTTCTATTCTGGGTGGTTCATATTTTGAATTGCTATATACACTCGTCAGAGGTGTCCTGATGGACCCTTGGTATTCGACATGCTCCTTTACGCTCTTGTATGTATAATAAATATGAATAATTGAGATAATCAAGCACAGATAACGTCTGTATGTCAAACAAGGACTACTTGTTGCAATCAGAATACAATCATGTGTTATTTTGATGCCATTTCTTTGGATAACATATTTGGATATGCGTCAAAGTTCAAATAAATTGATAAGGATTGTTGTTATTTAATTTAATTTCTGATTTTCAACTGCTTTTGGAAATTCTATGTGTTAAACAAAACCATCTGTTCTTTCTTAAGGAAATTGCGGTCAGTGCAACGTCTGGGAGCACAAGCTTACTAATATTTGTGAAGCAAATCCTAGTCTTGTAACTAATCAGTATCTAGCCGTTACTTATGCCATGCATTGCTCCTAAGTATCCTGGGAATAAGTTGATCAAGCAATAGAAATTTAGCCTTACTTCCTCAAATAACTAGTGAAATCTTCGACTCTTTGTCCGTAGAGTTTAAGCCATTTCCTGAGGTGAGATATTTAAATGTCAAGTGTATTTACCGTAGACTTTTCAGCTCTATCAAACTTAGAAATACCATACTTTTCATTCATAGTATTCATCTGAACAATTGCCTAAATTTCCAACACTAAATTATATAAAGTTTTAAATGCCACCATGTGATAAAAAGTATATCTCATTTCACTCAGTTGAGTGATTGGATTTTGACAGCTTAATAAAAACGGGAACCCACTTCATACGTATTATTGTCTTTCATAAAGGCAATGAAATCTCGATAGTAAACTTTATTTGTGTACAACCAATTCTTCAAATTCCAGCTAGTGAAATGATCTTGAAGAGAAATATGGCATGGTTAATCATCAGTATTTTTAGCTCATGTAAAGCAATGTAAATAGACATCCACTGCGTTATCCCTAATACTCGTAATCTGCAGGCTTGACACCAGCGAGTCGCTCGAGTTCAGTTGTGCTAGGCAGAGTGAGCAGGCATAAAGAGGCCAAATAAGCTGCTTTATGCGAGCCTTATGCACTCCATACTGTGGGCAGCAGCCTAACGCCTGCCATACTGCTCTCCGTGGCTCATCCCAGCGAATATTCTCTCTCTTTTTCTTTGAGAAATGAGGCTAACCCGTTCATGGGATTAAGATGATCTTCGCTCGACTCATTCAACACAAGGTAGTTTTACGACGCGAAACTGGGGACGTATTTGGATAATATTAAAATGGTCCTGATTTATAAATTAGGTCATCTACACACGCGTTACGACAACCGATTGTACCTGATATCGATGACATGTAGTCTTTCATCTGTTCATGGTCAAAAGTAAGTTTGAGCAAAAGAAGAGTTTTCGACTAGGGCTTCTAAAAGCATGGTGAGTTACTTCTCGCGTGACACATAGTGTAAAATAAAGTATTTTAGCCAAATTACTGGTAAGAATGTGTGAAAATTAGGAGTCATCGATCGCTACATAGCATTACCTTTCGAATTACAATGAGGAGTGTTAATGAAGAAGCTTCTTTAGGATGAGAGTGTGTGGAGAAATGACTGTCGCTACCCATAGGAGGCTTTCCGCTCAGCGAAAAAAGTTAGGGCTTCTGAGCTCCACGAAACGAGAATCCTGATACCCTCACTCTAAAAATCTTTTATTGTAAATAATTCCCATAAAAAGTTAAACATTTGGGAAATTATTTTGAATTTTATAATTGTAATGAAAAAATATTGAAAGTTAAGTAGAGAATTTTGTAACATTTCACTAAATTTTTCACTTTATATTGAGCTGTTCACATAATAAATAAAATTGGAACTTCATTGTTTTTGAAATTATCTTTCCTTTAAGGGCAACTACGAATGCTCAACCTATTAATATTATTATTGATTTTGAATAAGACTTATCAAAAACAATATTCCAAGACAGTATCGTTCAATTTTTAAAATTTGGTAAAAAGACTTTCACCCACAAATTAAACTTTTATTAAATTTAATAAAACAACTCAAGAGTTTACATTCGTGAGTATCATTTATGATATCTGAAATGTGTGCACAATAACGCAGCTTTAAAAGTAACTGTAGTGAAGGTTACGAGCGTAAGACACAAAAAAACGATTTCCCAACCTTAATTGCAGAGGACTCTGAGGAACAGAGGAACGGAGGAGCACAAAAATTACAATGGTCTTGAATAATCACAGAATCTAATTGAAACCTGAGAGAAAAATCAAAACAAAAGCTCTACACTGGCTCGGTGCGAGATTATAAATTTGATGAAGTAAGTGAGTGAATGTGAAGTGCATATTGAATAAATTCCCATGGAAAAGTATGATAAAAGAGATTAATTATTCCTCAAAACCGCTAACTGAATCATACTATTCGTGGAATTCAAAATGCTGTGTTGAAAAATATTCAATTCCTTGTAAATGTATCTGTGATATAATTTTTTAGCTTGACTTATTTTCTCCTTGTTTCATGATTTAGTATCCCCTGCTTTGCCTTCATGTCTTGAAAGATCGTTTGTGTTGAAATTATTTGTTCATTTTCAGAAAGTTCCAAAAAAATTCTTTCAGCTTTTTTATGTAGTGCATGATGCCTAAAATCAAATTTAACACACTATGTCAGATTGTTAGGAATGATATGCCCGATTTTCTTGAGCACCAAACTTGGCAGTTGTCTACTTGCATATCGTATCTTGAAACTTGTTTAACAGAAAAGAATAGAATAGAATGAGGCTATAGGAACGAACCTTCTGGGCCATTCTTGGGTCGGATGATTAGTTTGATAATTATTCGGTTGTTTACCCAAGTCCCATGCCGTATTTCTAGCCGCGTCAACCATATCGGCAGCGGGATTCGAACCCGGGTCTTTCCGCTCGCAAGCAGACTCGCTCACCAGTTGACCAAGCACAGTGTTGACCACACATCTTCCCAGATATGTTTCCTGGCTTCGGATGATGTGGTATTTTTCATGAAATCAGTTTTTCTATATCCAGGGATAGAAAAAAGATTTATGCTGTTCATGAATACGCATCACAGCGTGGAAACAATGTATCACAGACAACTAGAAACATCAATGAAGTTTTTGACGAAGATGTGGCGCATGAGCCCACTATAGAGGCTGTCCTTAAAGTCTCTTATAAAATTTCTCATAAAGTCTCAAGATCATCTCCTTCACAAACAGGATCCCTGAAACACACATATGTAAAAAATGATTAAAAACTTTAATAAACACTAAATACAATAGAACAAATCTAAATAAAATATCGTACCAATTACATTTGTAATAAATTTTTTAAATGGTAAAAAGACTTTATGGACACCCTGTACTTCCATGCTTTACTTTTGAAAATCAGTGCCGTGGTAGACCACGACCATCAACTCTTTCGCTACAGAATTCCTTGCTGCTGGTATAGAGAAGTTACCTATAAGATGTCGAAAATGTATTGATAAAGTAAATGTATGTTCAGATTAAACTTTCTTTTGGTTCAAACAATGTATGATGAATTTTTTGTTCAAAATCAAATATTTCATACCAAACAACCTGATGGGAGCAATAAATAATAATTATTGGTAAAATAGAGGCTACACTCCTTTGAATTTCCTTTTTTTCTTTATGTAAGATTATTTCAATACAGGTATTTCTAACCTCTTTAGCTCATTACTCTATCAATGTCTGACCTTGTATTTTTCTTACTACATAACAGTTAAAATCTTGAAAATAGTTGCGCTGCGTCTTCTGCGAGTAGCAGCATATTGTGGCAATCGAGACTCAAATTATTTGCGCACTTGCAGTAGTTTAATCAAGATTTGACTATGAATTCAGTTCAAAAATGCCAATACCAAATCCAGTGGCGCATTCTTGTATAAAATAATGATAATTTTTGTTACATTTACCGTTCAGGTATAGCGGTTCAATTTTTGCTTACTTTTTCTAGCTTTAAAAAATTTTTGGAAACAAAAATTATATAATTTAACGTCTCATGACATAGATTTTAACTAAATTTTAATCATGACTTCAACCTGACACGTCGTCATTGTTATGAAATGTGGAAATGTGGTTTTGGGTATTGAGTGAAGAATATACAGGGTGTCTCAAAAAAATGTACTCACCCTTTAACCGTTGCTAACATGCTGTCTTCTTTGTGTTGCAGGTGTGAGGTTCAAACCTTTGCGAACATGACTAAATGTGATTAAAGAATTATGTTCGCAAAAGTTCGAACCTCACACCTGCAACACAAAGAAGACAGCATGTTAGCAACGGTTAAAGGGTGAGTATATTTTTTGAGACACCCTGTATACTATTCATCTCTTTACCTTGTCCACCATAGCCTCCTACAGCAAGCACCCTGAACGAAGGATTCCTCTCATGTGGGTATATTGTCAGCTGTTAGAACTGCCTACAGTTATCCCTCCCATAGAGGTGTATTGTCCGCCATTTAAATGCCTACTTTTATTCCTCCCGTGGTGGTCTATTGAAAGCTGTTAAAATGCCTTCAGGTATTCCACAAGTTGAGCTTGTCGACAATATTGAAGGTAAAAACCCGGCCTTCAGATTACCGGCAGCCTCATGATCAGGTTTCTTAGACCTGGACATCAGCTTCCCTTACGTAATAGCGTAAGAATACTTGGTTATACATTGTGAATTCTTTTATCCAGAACATTTCCTAGTAGTCGAAAAGTCAGTTCTGAACAGATGGCTGGCTATCACACTGATAGTCTGCACGCTGGTTATCTATGGCTACACAGTCTTCGTACAAATGTTCAAAAGCAGCTCCGTTGTGAACGACTGCTCTTTAGGTAGCAGTTCTACATGTCAGGTAGAGATCCTATCCAGTTATGTCTGGCTGCTGCTACTACTGTATGTATGTTCTTCAGTCAAAGATCTAGACAACCGTAGAGTTAGACACTTGAAGAACTCTGCGTTTTTTTAGTGCCCAACCAGCGTCTGTATCATAACCTACTCTCGGCGGCTGCATTATTCTGTACTTCTTTTTATAGAAACAATGTCTTAGTTTCGTAAATTTTATCGGATGCAGTTTTGTAAATAATGTACAATGGTGAAACTTTAAATGGTCCTTTAGCATAAAAAAATCCACGGCTGATTTTCTCCTAACGATTTGCATTTCCCACATAAATTCAATCCCACGATTCCGATGCTAGTAAAAAGAAGAGCAATGAGGGGGGAAGGGGAGTGGGAAGGCATTTCAACGAACGAAGATAAACGCTCACTAATTGACCGTAATCCTGCTCACCATCGGCCACTTTTTACGAGCAATTTCCTCTTCATTTCCGACGGGACTTCGTGTCGCACAAACTTTCTAATTTTGCTTTATTGTTGACTTTACGTCCGCTTTAATTGTTGCGGTGCACTTTTCCACCCGAGAGATAATTACAACGTCGGGTCCATAGCATCGCAAATTCCAGCGCTCGAAGCGGTGCCCGAAGCACGAATGCTGTTTTGGGTCATCTCTCCTCGCTTGTTCTATAAAGTTGTTATTCTGTTCATCCATGGAGGAGAATACATGTGTACTTGCTATTTATGCATGGGAAAGTTAAAAATGATCTGGAGCTTAGTTTTTCAATTTTTAATGGATTTTATTTTGTTTTTGTTTTTGGCATAAGAGCTTTTCTTTGCAAGCTCTTGGATCAACGGCTTAAAGCTCGCGTAATCTTTCCATTGAAGTACGTTTTTGCCTGGTTGCGCAACCATTTATGCACCTCTTACTTACCTGCAGGAAGCAGCCGACCTGCAAAAATATGCCTGAACTACTCAAAAAGGTAATAGTCAGAATGCTTGAGGTCTGGGCTGCATTAATAGTGTTCTAGCCCGTTAAAAATCAGTTAGTCATTAGATTCAACAGTTTTACCGGCCGTAGGAGAACGTTCATCATCATGCAATGACATACGCCTCGTTAACAGTAGGCTTTGATAAAATTTAATCGTGCATAAATAATGATATAAGTCACAACGGTGTTCACGTTAAAAGTTTTGGTGCTAAAATAAAATTTTTGTGTTTGTTTTCACGAATGTTTTCTCTTCGGTAGAAGCGTGAAATCGGCCAAAACCGTGATCTCAACTGTGTTTAATTTCTTTATACCTATAACATCTTTTTCATCAACCTAGTAGAACGTCAATTGATTGTTTACTCTGCTAAAAGCTGATTGAATATTACATATTGACTCGAGTATTTTTTACAGAAATATTAATTTGGTTTGTTTCTACGGAAAACTCCTTAATTGTTCATTTATTCATCTTAATTCCTGTCATCGTATTGAAACATAATAGAAAGACTTGTATAGGATGAACTTTTTCACACAACGGTTTGGCGCGTTGCATTAAATTTGAGAGCAAGAATTTGTGTTACACTCCTGCAGTCGAGTGGTCTGATTTAATTAATGAACCCCATAAGTGTTGTCTGTCGTAGTGCCACTTCACTGCCACACCAGCCCCAGCGTCGCTTTATTGATGGTCGACAAAAACGCTACTTCTATCATGCTCGTCAAGTGTTACTCAGTAATTGTGTATTCATTTCAAGAGAAACCAACGAACTAATTAAGTTATTACCACGGTAATTGCACGTTTCTATTAATTTCATTCGAGTTCACTCCTTAGTAAGGAAGGGCAATTAGTCTTCTTTTACTTTACAGCGCGAAGATTGTATTGGTGCTGCTCTTAAGAAAAGTTTATATTATTATTGGCTGTTATTTTTACAAGGTGATATTTTTCGAGGGCAACACAATCGTTACCATGGATACAATACTGATTATGGCTCAGAAATAACGAGTTTATTTCCAGAGAGAACGCGAACACGCGTTGACTTTCTGAAGCACTAGTCTTGACAGAGGTCTGAGCCCCTCAGTGATGTCGGCCACTGATGCGAGTTCTCCTAGATTTAATTAGTATTTTTCGGTGATAAGGTCTATGGTTTACTACAAAGTTTGTCACAGAGTATACTTTTTTCAAACCCTCTGGTGAGAATGATTGGTGGGTCAGTTACTGATAAGGGAAAACTGAATTTACTCTCACTTTTTCTCACTCGTATTTTTCAATTAAAAAATCTAAAAAAGAGTTTTTGTAGCACTTCATTAGCATGACATGCATTTTTTTTTAATATGGTGGATACTTTAAAAGATTTATTTGTGAAAAAACTGGCCTAGCTTTTGAGTCTTTATACTGTGAAATATATCAACACACTAAATTTGAAACGATATGACCCGTATGCACTGACTAAATAAAAATGAAACCCATATTGTACTAGTCTATATTGGAAAAATAACTTGCGTGATGTTAGGTTCACAAGGAAGCTTAAAAAACGTGCATTTACATTTTCTTACTCGCATGAAGCAAACTCCGACAGCAAACATAGACATTCCCAAGTGGCAGATTTTTACGTATTTTAACGTTTTCTGGTGGCGCACCTATGATGCGCGCAACGTTCAAAGACGTTATCTTGCCTTGGCTTGCTTTCTGTTAATTAAGTCAACTTGTATTTGAAACAAATCCTGCTGCTTATATCCATAGGCAAACAAAAGTATGCGACTATGAAAATAAGTTAACAAGAAGGAATTCCTCTTCCAAGCAATATCTAATTCCTCCAGTATTCCCGTAGAGAATTAAGTTTGGGACAATGCATTGACACTTTTTTCCTATTTAAATGATACCTTCAAAATTGATAACTGCTTAAATCAGTACGTATTATATGGTAACATGGAAATTCTTATGCTCCACTGTGTGACACTGAAGATTTGTTCCTATTTCTGCATGTGAAATGTGAGCTAAAAAGCTCCTGTCATGGTAAATAATACCCTTGATCAGTTCAATTTGTGCACGGCTGTAATTAGTTAATACTCAGGTAAGCTATCAGAACAGCCCGTTGTTCAGTATGTAAGAGAAAAAAGAGCAATTCCGTCAGTTCTAATTACTCCATTCGTAATGAGGTTCTGTGTTTACACGCAACATAAATTGATCTCCAATCAAACCCATGCTAATATGGTCAAAATGTGAGCTTGTACAGCAACCAACCAAATTTTAGCTGGGAATATAATGATTCATGTCGATAGTCGATTTATACTTGATGACCTCTCCCTCTGAATGAGTTTCATTAGTAATTATACAGCATATGTCCAAAAATGTATCACATATTGCGCCGTATAAATATTATCATAGTCGCACAGTCTACTACATTCATTTTTGATCCTCACATTTTTAAGTAAATTAATTTTAATACTTTTTATGTCAACAAAAGTTTTTGTTCCTTTCACGACAGTCGTATTGTCGTAAATATTTTGCTTCAATTTTTTTTAAAACATGTACTATAAAAAGTTGAAAAAACTACCATGGAACAACTTGCATAATAAAAAATCCGTTTTTGTTCTGTCTACCCAAGCCATTTTTGTGTACATAGTGTGAACATTTGTACTCACTCAGTAGTGGGCACACGACGTTAAATCCTGTTGTTTGTGTCGTGAATTCCACGGGATTTTCCACCGAACAAATGTTCAGAACGAAGATCTAATAAGCAAATGAATACCGAATTTGTAGAAGGAATCACGAGGGATCTATTTTGTACTTGAGCTCGTTCCTACATCGGCTTGTTAGAAGCAATTATGTCGGATCTACTATAAAAGTAAAGAATTAAAGCTTTAATCCATAGCTTCTGATGAAAGTATTATTTAGTCCGCTTGATTTGACCATGACTGCACTCATTCCATTTGAAGTAAGCATCCCGTGATAGATTACATGACTTTTTGCGCACGTTGAAACTATGAAGCTGAACTGGCCATCCAAGTTCTTTTGAACAAATTCAACTTATTTTCATTATTTTTTCCCCTGGAAATGCGCGGAAGCTTAACTAATTTGCGCTAACGCATTTTGTCAATCTGCTACAGTTCAAATCTAACGAGTTCTGGATGTTAGTGGTAGCAGGATGACGATAAGGCGCGATTACTGGTGAAGTGTGGATGTTGGTGGAGTGTGGATGTTGGTGGAGTGTGGATGTTGGTGGAGTGTGGATGTTGGTGGAGTGTGGATGTTGGTGGAGTGTGGATGTTGGTGGAGTGTGGATGTTGGTGGAGTGTGGATGTTGGTGGGGTGTGAATGTTGGTGGGGTGTGGATGTTGGTGGAGTGTGGATGTTGGTGGGGTGTGGATGTTGGTGGAGTGTAGGTGCTGGTGCAGAAATAAAATACGGAATCCACTTTGTTTTCAGGCTTCAAACTACAATATTTTTTGAAAATTGTACACAATTTGTTTCCCATAAAAAACTTTCCAATTTTTTGTACTTTTCTATGTCTTTGGAGCATCTTTTTTTAAATCTGTTTGTAGCACCTTAACTAGAATTGGTTTATTTTTAAAATTTTAAATTCTGACTTTCCCGTCATGGTAGTAACTTGTATTCTTTTTTATCTAGATAAAGAGTACTTGTTCTTCAATTAAAATACTTAATTCCTGGCCACTTCCGCTCGTTATTACCTGAAGTTTAACTTTGTAGTTTCACATCAATTAGTGTACAGGTAACACATTCATTTTTCCGTGGATTTTCTTCACAGGAATTCGTAAATTCAGTGATTTTATCAGGCACGCGGGAGTATTTCTTAAGGTAGCTTTAACTAGGACACTTGACGCTCCAGAGCACGGGGCGCAGGAAGCAAGACTCGCCTTACTTTCCACGACCTCCAGGTGGCCATCAATCCAAAGTTGCCTCGTCTCGTGAGTTGGGAGTGCTGGGGGGGAGTTGGGAGTGCTGTGGGGTGAGTTGGGAGTGCTGTGGGGTGAGTTG
>VCRD01001853.1:5238-26380 GCA_006783055.1 Trinorchestia longiramus
TCTACACATTGCCACTCTACACAATGCCACTCTGCACATTGTCACCCTACACATTGCCACTCTGCACATTACCCCTCTACACATTGCCACTCTACACATTGCCATTATCACAGTACATATTACCACTCCAATCGTTGCCACTCAGTACATTGCCCATTCCTGTGCTTGACCGCTTGCTATACTCTATTCCTCGTAAATCACTCCTCGATAATTATTTAGAAACATTTCCTACTTGAATTCCCTTCAACTGATCCGCACTTTCTGCCGCCACTCCTTACCGCCACTCCCTGTCCGCCGCCACTCCCTCACCACCACTCCCTCACCACCACCGCCGTAATGCCACCGCCCTGCACAGAACAGGTAGTTGGTGTCAGTCTGTCCCGCGCAGCTGTGGCAGCAGCAACTAGACACTCAGTATTCACCACCACCATCACCACCACCACCATCACCACCATCACCACCACCACCGTACACGCCCTAACTAGCAATTGCTTCTCTCTCCACACACTCAACACGCTTTGCCTCTGACACACTTGTTCGACGAGGCACACCTTCTGAAATATGTTGTGTTGTTCTGGGACGCGTCAATAGCCCCCCAAAATCGCGTGTGTTTTGCGAACGGACCAGAAAACAGACAGAACTGTGCGGTTGTGGTGACCACGTGGTGTTGTGCGCTGTATATTCAACCCAGGTCACATGATATCAACACCTCACACGCCCTCTCCCCTGACTCGCTCGAACACGGCTGGCTACCGTGGGCTACGTAGCTCAAATCTCCGGTGTGATTTCAAAGTTTTCGAGCCCTAGGTCCCAGTGTACTGACACTGATGGACATTTCGTTAAGTTTTGGTTGACCGATGTGATGTGAAGTTTAGTGTTGTGATACCTGGAGCCTTGTTTTCAGGCCCCAATAATTGAGATAAAGAGCTTTTTGCTTGTGTGATTCTTTCTGAAATTGTTGGCCTCCATAGAAGTGTTCTTTTATCAGGGATGTCAGTGACCTCCTTCACTAGAAGGAAGAATCTGTGCATTGGATTGTACATTTAGTTTCAGAAGATTGGTGAGTCTTGTGTGCAAGTACTGTACAATGGAAGTAAAAGAACTGAACGCACTTGTAAAGTGTCGAAATAATGGATGTTCGCACCGTGCCACCACAGAATCGTGCAATATTTGTGTAGTGTTGTCTCTAGGGTGGGCCAAAAGTTCTCATACACAAGTAAAATAAACATCCTATATTGAACAAGTGTTTATTTATATGATGTGCTCTATATGATTACCATTGTTTTGAATACCCATATTGATGCGTGTTTTCCACTGTTGATGAACATAAAACTGTTGATGAAAAGTAAAAAAAATATACATTATACATTCGCCTATGAATGGAAATTTATGGTCCGCCCTCAAGGACTAGTATAAACAGGACTACTATAAATTATAGTAGTCCTTGTTCACCCTTTATAACGGAACAAGTTATTCCTATTAGACCTCAATGTTACGATCAAACTGACGCTCCCAGAATTTTGACTATTGATAACACAGGTAGTTTGAATACTTCAAGGCAGGGTTTATTCAATCATGTATTTCATTTGTAACGATAACGAAAAACGTTACAAGTGCTCGAACGTTTGTGGTGGAAGCAGAAAATCGCCCTCAAGCTGAACCATTTTCCATTCGAAATTCTTCAATACTCGAGTGAATTATCACCAGGGGAATTTACCCACGCATGTATCATTTTTATGGATGCTTCACTGTAAACAAGCCTGCAATACCTTCAAAACTTCAACGTGAAAATTTCAACACCATGTAAAAATATTTCTTAGTGCGAGGGCGATTTCTCGTATCACTGAATACAAATGTACCTCTTGAACTTACTTGTGGAAACATGGATGAGATGTGAAAGCATTCCTACACTTCTTGAACTACATTTATGTTTTACTACACACATGCATGATATTCAGCGCGTGGGTGCCAACAAACAACTTGAAATAGTGAGGCTCGCCATATCGGGCCACAGCTCACTATTATGTCCTCCACACAATCTCACAACTAAACGTCGGCCACTTAAGAGGTCAACTTGCGCTATCCTACGTTGGCAAAAATAATAATAAAGCACAATAATATGAAATGCAGCTGGCTTTTTGTGGAGGAGGCAAAAATAAGGTCATAGTGTGAAGGTTTTTGTTTTCGTGAACTTCCTAAGCTTTGCAACGTACGGCGAATGCGTCATTAGTTACATATATGTATGTATAATATACCACATCGATGTGTCTGCAGTTACTTCGCCGTTGTTGTACGATTATTTGATGCCAAGCGAACGAAAGCATGTCTGAACAATGAATGTATTCTATTATTATACTCTTGTCTATCTCTCTCAGTATGAAGGCGGTCATTCGTTTTTTATAACAATCGATATTCAATTTCTAGAGGTACCCACACTTTTTTCTTATTCTCATTGTCGTCTTATGGCGGTATCTGGACATCAATCATGGCACGTTTGGAGGAAATGGGGTTCCTACCAACAGGTCGCAAATATGCCTCGGTTTTTGGGTCCGGACACATAAAATTAACTACAAAATATTGCATGTTTGTCTCTAGAAGATTGTAACAACATTATATAACAAGAAACTTTGCGCTTGAAAAGTGTGCTTCAAGTGTGTATTGACGATTAAAAAAGGCAAAGCTTAAGAGTAATCTTTTAACAACGACAAGTTCTGCTGAAATGTTGGAAAATGAAAGCAAAGTTAAAAAATTAATGCCAACGTCTCTTCAGTTCCTTTTCTTAGCAAGTAAAACAATGACAACACGACAAAGTACCTCTTTTACAGTCTTTCAAAATTAGCCGGTCAGGGTAACTCATATTGTTGCATAAATTCATCAATTGCAGTTGAATATAAAAGAGAAATCACTGTTAACCCAGCAACTAAGTGGGACTGGAGATTATAATGCATTTACATCATTTTAACTTTCGTTTGTGCAATCAAAGGTCTTTAGAGTACCATCCACAGGTTAGCCTTTAGAAACGTCTTTCATTTTGCCTGAAACTCTTCATTTACCTTTATTTGCTGGGTTCATTTGCACAACATCCTTCATTTTTCGTTTTTGAGCCTTCTCCGAGTGTTCACCTCTAGTCATTCCGACATGCGCAGGTTCTGTGCATAGCCAGGTCTCGGTGTTACCTGTGTATGACCAGGTCTTCAAGGCACCTGTGTATGACCAGGTCTTCAAGGCACCTGTGTATGACCAGGTCTTCAAGGCACCTGTGTATGACCAGGTCTTCAAGGCACCTGTGTGTGACCAGGTCTTCAAGGCACCTGTGTGTGTGACCAGGTCTTCAAGGCACCTGTGTGTGACCAGGTCTTCAAGGCACCAGTGTGTGACCAGGTCTTCAAGGCACCTGTGTATGACCAGGTCTTCAAGGCACTTGTGTAGGACCAGGTGTAATAACTATATTGAAAAGTCTTCGAGGATCTTCGAAAAGCATTTTCCACATACATGTGACGGTGTGTACCCAAATCGATTCCAACTTTGTGCTTGGGACCTATACCATTTTTCCTATCTGTGTTCAGTCAAGCAACGCCTTTTTCATTCTTTCTGTAGGGAAATTACCTGCTCGCAGTTTCAATGCCAATTAAGATATTCCTCCCATGCATATAAAGTTTGTACTTTAGTCTACACAGATAAAGCCGTTTATACGGTCGTTTACACCTGCAAAACAAAACACTCGCAACGTACGAAAACAGGTAGGAAATGTGTTTGAGGTGGAATAAGGTGACCAATTTCGCACTTTCTATTCAGTTTGTAAAAACTGTACATGAATCATGAAGCGCTCCGTAATATATAGAGAACGTAAATAAGATTTAGGTTAGTTCGTTCTAAGGCAACGTACTCACTCCTTCAACAGAGTCATTGGTACCTCATCAAGAAAAGAGAAGTGAAATTTATTGAGACAAATGATTTGCTCATTCACTATCGTCCACTTTTGTATACCGTAATGTTTCCTTTTGCTACGTAAAATATAGCCCTCCTACCCTTATAATAGTTATCTTGATAAAAACCTCGGCGGATCCAATACTCGCTCTTCGCAGAGTTAAAACCCAGCAAAAACTCGCAGAAAAAGCACCGGATCGCCGCGCTCGGTTTGCCATTATTGTTGGGTTTACAGGTCCTCTGGGTTCATACGGCAGGTAAAAAAGTGACTTCGATGAAGTTGAAGCACTCGCTGGCGGAACGCAGCACGCGTTTACACGTACCCACCTCTATTTACCTGGCTGGTCATCTGACGGTCTCACCTGCATGAGAGCTGCGTAAACTCGGGCATCTGTACGTCATCTTAACTTCCATGTTGCTGTGACTCACTGCCTCTCTTTGCGGCTGCTTTTAGTACCCTCTGATACTCTCATTCCTCGTTTCCTTCATGCTATTTCTAGTTCTTTATGCTTTTTTTCTAGTCTTTTATGCTTCTGTTTGTCTATTCCTCCATGTTTTCTTTTCTTTTGACCTTTATGCTTCTGTTTGCTTATTTTTTTCTCAGATCTTTTATATTTTCGTTCTCGATTCTTTTTTGCCTTTATTTCACTGTTCTTTTATACTTTTATGTCTATTTGTTGTTTCTTTTGCTTCTCTACATCTTTATGCTTTTGATTCTTTGGTTCTTTGTGTATTTTATTCTTTATGTTAAATTTATCATCCTTCGTATTTTCATTTCTTTGGTACTCTATGCTTTTATTTCTATTTTTTATGCTCTTAATCTTATCTTCCAATTTACTCTAATTTTTTCTTCTCTTACCTCGGCCGCAGCCTATGCAGCCCCACGCTCCAAATAAACACGACCTAGAAGAAGAAGAAGTTTTACAGTCCTCTCCTACATTTTGATACTTTTACTTCAGGCACAATTTGTACTGTTTTGTTTTGATATCACTAATTATGTAATTGCAATTTCCGTTTGCAGCGAAAGGTCCTAACTTTATACCCTAGCTGCTTAAAGTTATATGCGCGTCTCGTATTCATAAATGTTTTGATCTTGGACTAGCTTTGTTGTAGTACACATTTTTTTATATTAGTGTTTCGAAACAACCTTGTCAACAAGGCCTGATTTGGTCGTCAAAATTTATGCATAAACTTTGATTGTATGTTCCAGATTCTTCAATGAGAAAAATGTTTATGGAATCTGGAACATGCTTTTGAACCCTTTTAGATTACATTCACATCCTTCATAAGTCAGAACTGGCATTCCCGACCTGGTACTTCGTTAATGTGACCAATGTAGGAAGGTCGTGCACATTCACGCGAGCTCCACGAAGTGACGCATGACTTCACAAAATGCAGTACATCATTCAGGTGTTATTTATTATCATTCATTCATATGTCATTTATAATTTGTGTTTTGTATTATCACTCATGTTTTATTGTCCTGTCACTATTGTGTGTGGTGTTAAGCATGAAACGAATTTGTATACAGAGCAAATAGTTGGGCGACAAAGATTTGAAATGCCTATCTTTGCACTGTTTGAACAGTCGGCCTGTAACTTTGTATTGGTTATTATTGAAAAATTCTGTAGTTTATTCATTGTGAGTATTTGGCCTATTAGAAGTCATGCATTGTGACGCTATGCACTGTGGCTTAGTTCTCCAGTAATGGCAACATACAATGGAAAAGATAACTTGTGCATAGTTTGGATTCACCTTTAGTTGCGTATAAGTTAGGCTAGAGTTGCATGCTTTCTCATGGAAAGAGCTAAACAAGAAACCCTCGACAATCTATTAATTTAATTCAAATTAGTCGCTACAATCACTATGTGTTGTCTTATTAACATTGGATGGTTAATTTGATCGTAAACGAAGAACTAAAAACCAAGAAGTGTTTCAAAGCGTGTGTGTGTGTTTCCATATCCTTGCCCAACCTGGCTGTCGAAGTGAAATGTTTATAAATTATAGCTTATTTTTATGGTAGCTGGTACAAGTTTATTATTTGCAATACTAAAGCATCAAAGACTTTTCTGGCATAAAAGCAGCTTGAGAAAATGTCTGGTGTTTGAAGAAACAATTTAACACGTTGACTCCGATTGACTGGCCGGTGTAAATCTTCACTTTGTACATATTATTACTAGAAGGCACTGTCAAATTTACAGAACCTAACCTAAGTGGCCCACATACGTACCACTTCGGAGTCAACGTGTTAAGGAAACTCCTGGTGTTTGAAGGTACAATTTAAGGAAACAATCGATTACTTTCATAATTCAGACAGTTTTTCTACCTTAAAACAAAAATTTGAAAGCCTGGAGACCCTTTACATTTATAAAAAAAAATATATAATGACCACCCTAAATTGAACATACTTAAAATCAAGATTTTGATTGAGGTTCGTGTCCACAGGATGCATTAATTGAGCTATGCACTTTTATCCTGGTCGTGTTTGTGAACATTTTCATCCTAAACTCTTTTTTGAAGTCATGAAATAGTCAATGTCGTCTTGAATTATTATCATTAATATTATATTCGTAGTTTTTGCACTGCAGCCACAGCAAAAGCGATCTCAGCAGTAATATGTCGATTTGAAATACCTTGAATTCGTAAGAGTATTTGATTCAAAAGTTCGTCAAAATTCAGTCGAGTTTACGAGCAAAAACACTCATTTTATATGTATCTTATTAGTATACAAATTTAGAAAAGTTTACGAGCAAGACCACAGACATTAGAGTTGATGAGTTAATGCCATTAATGATACGTTTGCACGTTTCCTGCGGTTGCCTAGCCGGTGCAACTCTTTACTTTGTACACATACTTCCTAGAAAGCTTTGAAAAAAATTACAGAACCTAACCTGAGTGACCCACCGGTGGGTTACTTCGCAGGAAATGTGTTAACATTAACGGAGTTGTTAATATGCTAGATATAATAGTCAATACGGTAGGGTTATGTAGTTAGTACGCTAGAAGTAATGGAATTAATACGCTGGGGATAATGCGCTAAATATAGTAGGGTAGGTTAATATTCTAGAGATCATGAAGTTAATACGCTAGAGATAGTGGAGCTTATACGCTAGAGATGACGAATACATCAGAAATGATAGTTAAGAGTTGCAAATAATAAAGAAGCCAGAAACTGTGTTGGTAGAAGAGAAGAGAAGAGGACCTACAGCAGCGAGGCGGCAGAGGAGATGGCATAGAAGGGGCGTTGGTCGCTCCAAGGCCGCTGTGTTGCCGCTGTTCTGTGCAGGAAACAAGCACAAGCTCGGCTACCACAGGAAGTGGCTCTTCTTCTGCTGCTCCTGCTGGTGGTGCTGGTGGTGGTGGTGCTGGTGGTGCTGGTGGTAGTGCTGGTGGTGGTGGTGGTGCTGGTGGTAGTGCTGGTGATGGTGGTGGTGCTGGTGCACATGCTGTTTCTTCATCACGTCCTGTCGTTCATGCTGGAGAGGTTGGCAGTTTTATGAACCTTTACCGCAGTTGATTGAGTCATCGCATATGCTAGTACTGTTGTTACTTCTGATACTTGTCCTGTTGTTACTTCTGATACTTGTCCTGTTGTTACTTCTGATACTTGTCCTGTTGTTACTTCTGATACTTGTCCTGTTGTTACTTTTGATACTTGTCCTGTTGTTACTTCTGATACTTGTCCTGTTGTTCAGTACGGTGTCACTACTACTGCTGTTACTACGTTCCATCTGTTGCTGAGGCGTAGTTGTTGGTGTTGCTCCTGTGATCAGCTGCGCTACAGCTGCCACCGCGCTACAGCTGCCGTAGCGTTTCAGTTGCCGTAGCGTTTCAGTTGCCGTAGCGTTTCAGCTGCCGTAGCGTTTCAGCTGCCACCGCGCTACAGCTGCCGTAGCGTTACAGCTGCCACGGCATTACAACTGCCGTAGCGCTACAGCTGCCACTGCACTACAGCTGCCACTGCACTACAGCTGCCACTACACTACAGCTGCCACCGCGTTACAGCTGCCACCGCACTACAGCTGCCGTAGCGCTACAGCTGCCACTGCACTACAGCTGCCACTACACTACAGCTACCACCGCGTTACAGCTCCCACCGCGCTATAGCTGCCGTAGCGTTACAGCTGCCACCGTGCTATAGCTGCCGTAGCGTTACAGCTGCCACAGCACTACAACTGCCGTAGCGTTACAGTTACCACAATACTTTTGACAGTGTTTGTACAGTTTCACTGATCCAACAGTGTTTCATTTAGCTTCGGTTACAACAACTGAAGAGATTATTATGCATGCAAATTGATGCTACAGCTGCACAAAACTGCTGCCACTAAATCGATGACTTATTTTCACGTTGTTGCTCTTTTCACGCTAGCAGTCGGGCAATTAAGGCTTCCACAGAGCAGCTGTTATTGCTGAACAAATGTTATGGAGCACCTGTTATTACTGAACAAATGTTGTTGTAGAGCCACTGTTATTGCTGAACAAATGTTGTTGTAGAGCCACTGTTATTGCTGAACAAATGTTGTTATTGAGCCGCTGTTATTGCTGAACAAATGTTGTTGTAGAGCCACTGTTATTGCTGAACAAATGTTGTTATTGAGCCGCTGTTATTGCTGAACAAATGTTGTTATTGAGCCGCTGTTATTGCTGAACAAATGTTGTTATTGAGCCGCTGTTATTGCTGAACAAATGTCTTTGCAGTACAGTTGTTTTTTGTGTATTTTTTGAAATAAAATCGGTGATTATTACATTTCATTTATTTCTAGGTATATTTATTTGATAGCATTCTTGTTTTTGCATTGCAGTTGTTTTTGCAGCGCAGCTATTTTGGAGTTACTGTCGTTTTGGTATGCAGGTTTTGACGCACAACTGTTTTTGAACCACTGCTGTTTCTAAAATTTGGTTATTTCTGCAAAACAGTTGTTTTTGTACTGCAGTTATTTATACACTGCAGTTATTTTTGATTTGCAATTATTTTTGACCTGCAGTTGTTTTTACATTGCACTTGTTTTTGCACTGTACATGTTTTTGGTCTGCAGTTGTTTTTGCACTGCAGTTGTTTTCGGACTGCATTTTTTCTTGCACTGCAGCTGCTCTTGCACTACAGCTGTTCTTGCACTGCAGCTGCTGTTGCACTGCAGTTGTTTTTGCACTGCAGCTGTTTTTGGACCACCGTGCGTGCCAGGAATGCCCCTCCCTGTGCTCCGCTACACTGTGCATCAGAACTGTTTGTTGCTCGGGTTGCGGAAATGCCACCAGCCGTACACCCCAAATTGTGGTCAGGCTTCTGCTGTCACGGTGCAGCTTGAAGTTCTCCAGGTGGAGATTATCATTCATGAGTGATTTCTTCCATGAACGATATTAAATACAAGTGCGAATTTCAGATTCCACACTCATGCTGGTCTTCGTTTTTTGAATGTCATTGTTTTAGTTTTTTCTTAAAATTCACTGTTGGTTGTACGAATTGCAGTGATGAAGGAAAAGTGGTGCGTCCACTTTATCCTTAAAGGGAATTAAAATCGAGTGTCGACCCTGATGCTAAGGCCGCTGAAACCTAGAATCTGATAGCGGTAACTTCAAGTTCTGCTATAACACTACGTAAGATTGGATCGCTTACCTTGGCTGCAGTGTGGTAGGAAAGCCGTCTTTCTTGCTGAGTTCTCGCAGGCAGAGAGCTCGTTATCCTATCCAGTTTATAATTACATAGAGGCCCGAGCTACATCGACATCGGTAATCAACTCACTTTTTAAACGTCCTTTTACGCATGGAAAATGACTATTTGCACAATGCAGAGCTATAAGAAACGTAACTTTACCGCCTACTTAAATGGTGGTGTCAGTAGATCTATGAACTGCGTGCGGGACATACCTTGTAGATGTGCTACGCCTACCGGCTTTCCTTCTTATAGATACGAGGTCACTTTTTTTACTTGTTGTTCTACGGGCGCTCTTCGCTAAATGAACGTTTTGATGGACGCAGAGGTGAGCAAGAACACAAAGCAAAACATGCTCTTGCTGACGTCACGCATACCGAAGTGTATTCCAACGACCATTACTGTGTTGGTCTTTGACACTGACACGCCTGTCATTCTGCCCCTGTGTCAAGTCAGAGCTCGTGTCTGTCACTTGCGGTTACTCACTTGAAAGGAAAGCTTGAGTGATGGGTCAGAGTGGCTGCTTAGGTCGTTTGTTGGAACTCCAATACAATTTTAAAAGTTTTGGGATAGGTTAAGTTAGCTAAGCCTTGGTGGCATTTTTGTTGAATGCAGTAGGTATAAGATATAAATGAGTTGGTATGAATAGTGTAGGGAAAAATAGACGTCATTTCTATTTGACACAGTGCGTGTGTATATCTTCTCCTCGAGCGGCGGAAAATAAAATGTTAAATTAGTCAAGTCCTTACTAACCGTCGTGCTCTTCCGAAGAGTAATCCTGGGTTCAAAATAAATATTTAAAATAATTTCGAAACGCATGGCAGAAATTGGTGATTTTTCTTTTACTAGTACCAGTTTTAGGAACTTCTTTCCTTTGAAGGGTGAGGAGCTCGCCGGTCGTGTACCAATATCAGAGAGAATTAGTTGGGTCATGAATGCACTACTGTGTGGATAGTCGGGCGTGTCGGCAGCGAAATGGATTTGTTTACTGTGGAGCTCCGACAGAGGAGCAGTGAGCATTTTGATACGTATCTTAGATACTATTTGTTGGTTTTTCTTCACCCGAGTGTATTCAGAAATCCGAATGCATTGAAAATGAAGGGAGGAAGAAAGCACGTTGTTATGAATATCTATTTGCCATGCATAAGTTTCTTCTTTATCAGAGCATGTTTAGTAATTGAAATGTTTTGAAAAGGAAGAGATATGGGAAGAATGACTATTTTTACTTGTATCTCATTTACCATGGGCTAATTCCCTCTTTACTTGCGCATATTCAAGAATAAGAATACATTGAGGAAGAAGAGGGAAAACGAAATAATATTTTAAGAATATCTTCTTTACCACTCGATAGTTTTTTCTTTTTCCTTGGAAGTTCATAAATGAAAATACCTTAGAAAAAATCAAAAGCAGGAGTGAATATTTTAACATAGATTTTGTTTGCCATAAGTTTCTTAACTGTTTTCCTTTGCGTATTTAGAAGTATAAAGATATGTATATTCAAGGAGCTGAGCACTAAACGTGTGATTTTTTGCATCTTTCTTTTTGTGCCTCCTGCAAGCCCCGTTACCTTGTGTCTCGCTACCTTCTCACCTGTGGGTGCGAAGTGATAGAATGACTCGCACACCACAGATCAAATGACCATTTAACTTTTTTGCAACGGATTAAATGTCGTTGAGAATTTTTTCATGCATTTATAAATTATATAATTGTCGTAGGTTATAAGATGGAGGTCATAGTTTAAATAATGCTTTCATAGCTGATATCATGGATTTCATAGTAAATATAATAAAATTATGTTTCCTACCCATGAGTTTACATACCCATTTCTAAACTTCTTTAGTGGAAATGAACTTTTTGGGGATTTAATGTATTTTCTACAAATAAAAATGTTTCACCGTATTGTTTTTGTAGCTGTAATAATGTTCGATTTGGTGTACAGTGAACTTACAGATAAATTCATTCATTAATTTCATAGTTACGAAAATCAAATATTATTCATGCTACTGTGTGTTTTATCAAAGTGAGATTTGCACAACTTTATTTTCTACG
The DNA here is from genome assembly GCA_006783055.1 of Trinorchestia longiramus. NCBI lineage: Eukaryota > Metazoa > Arthropoda > Malacostraca > Amphipoda > Talitridae > Trinorchestia > Trinorchestia longiramus. Next base: position 16,865 of record VCRD01001853.1, read on the forward strand.
TTCATCAACAGATTTGGTTATTTTCTAAACTTATTATAAAATATGACGGAAAATTTTAGTTTGAAAATAAGGTGCGTTCTATTTTACAAGCCTCTGATCTGAAGCTCCTTTTTACAAAGTTTTTTTTGTGTAAACAAACATGACCGTCCTGTGAAGTGCCTTTTTTATAGCGTGTGCGCAAAGCAGTTCCTTTTCTTGCAAGTGTTTGGTTTGTTGTGTGCTGCGTGAGCAAGAAAAAAAAAGTTGAAGAAAAGGACTCAAAGGAGCATTCGTGTAAGTGTAAATGAGTTTCATACATCGTCTTCTGAGAGCGCTTGAATTTCAGACACACCCTTCTGGAACCTCAGTTCCAGCACCTACACCACGACTCCAGAGGTAAGTGAACCTGGTCGCCCCCAGTGTTACCATCGAGCCAGTAACAATTTCTGGCAAGATGGATAAGAAATTTCTTGGATCTAATGTTAGTTCGAACACTATTGCAAAATAATATTGTACGTCAGATCCCAATGTAAAGTCTGGTAGAAAAAGAACAACTTAGGATAGATTTTAAGGTTAAGGAAGGATGTTTGGAACAATGAGCAGTTGTATGTGCAGAAATGTCGATCATGAAATCTTTTATTCAGATGGACCAAAACTTCCTAACATTAAAAATGTTGATAAAAACTGAGAGCGAGCACAAGAGTGCACAAAGCTGGATAGTTGTTTAAAGGCTATCTATTTTTAATTGTCAAATTTATAAACCCTTGAATTTTTTATTTCTCAGAATGCTGAAAATGAAAATACAGAAGAACGTTTAGAGTCGTTTATCAGAAAACATTTTTGTTATTCATTAGCAAGACATTAAACTCTGTTATCAATACCTACTTCTTTAATATTCTACGTCACTCATGTGATATTACATTATGCAAGCATGTATCTTACTTCATTACCTAAAAATTAATACCTAAATATATGATTGTACTTCGGTACGCATTAACTTTTATTCACAATGTTATTCAAGCTTTTTCGGGTTTGCTACATACGCAATGAGTTTATGGCATGCATCTTATTTTTTTTCAGAAAATTAGAGAAATTTATGAAATCAAGGATTTTTTAGTCGACCTGCAGCCAAAGTTGACTCCTTTTCTAAAATATTTAATTGCTGATGTTAATTTTGAATACGAGATTATAAATTTAAAAACTTACTACGAAATTATCCAGACTTCCTAGTGGGCACAATGTGCCTACATAGAACAATGCGCATTTTCCAATGTAGCATAATCGGATGACTATGAGCAAATTTTCACTCTTGATAGGCTGAAGTTTATTTATATGTAAGCAGCATTTCCTCTGTCAAAACTCAATTAAATCTAATTACATAAATCATGGATAAAATTTGTATCGTTGTATTTTTGATCGATTTGATAAGCTATTCAAAGATTAACCATATATGTGTTGCCAAAATTTAGATATCCGGAATTTAATTCAAACTCAACTAACAAACGTCCAACCCAGTACGCACAAGTTCACTACGAACTCAAAATTGGTGTGCCTAAGACTGACCCCTGTGGAACATCATGTCCATCATCTCTACTCTTGACACGTTAGTATTTTGGTGTCACCTTCTCGTATACGAAGAGGGCGGCCAGGCATCTCTACTCGTGTGTGTTCGCTAGTTTTCCACGAATAAATTGCCGTCTTGGGCGTTTTGGCGAGCGCTCCATGTTCGAAGATGGAACTTTGTTCGACAAAAGCTGGATTTTCTTGATGCTCGCTGACGAACGTGAGCCTTGCATGAACTGGATAATCATATGGTGTGATTCGTTGTTTTCAAGAACGTTGCCTTCGTTCATTTTAAAGCTGCAAGTTTGTTGCCGTTTGGAGAAATTAGGACTAATTCCTATATAAATCTTTGCTTGATGACCCAAAGGGTACATACAGTAAATGATCCTAATTTCCATTGAATATTAATATTGTATCATTGTTGAAATCAGTATGGGTATTAAACTATTTACATTAATTCGATTTGGTATTATTTAACGGAATCTAGGTTCCTCTGTCAAAATAAAAAATATTTTATCTCACCTTATTTGTGTAATGTACGAAAACGTTATCATACATTACTCGACTGGTTGATTGGTCGATCTGAGTTTCATGCTTTCAAATTTAATTGAGATCTTGAAGACTGCCCATATTGACTGGGTATTGAAACTAATTTAATTATCACGGCGTCACAGGTGGTAGGCGACAACTTCTTGTGAATCATCTCGCTTCGTTTTAATTGCTCGAATAATTGTGTGGTGTGTGAGTTCTCTAATTTGGACACATTAAATCACTTCTAACGCAATCTGGAATTGAGCCAACTTGCTACTAATATCTACGTCAAAGTACTTATATATTCATCAGCAAACATCTACGGAACGATAAATAATTTGCATTTAATAGGATGGGTTACAACGTTTCATGTACGAAGCATTTTCAACTGAAAACTATAATTCATGCACGAATAGTTATCTCAAGTCATATATTTGATTATCGAGACCATTATTTGAGTGCAAGAATTCATTTCCTAATCTTTTTTAATTTCTGCCACGTCTATGCAACTGTAATTCAGCTATACGTCCGATCCTTGTTTTTAGAACTGACTATGTGCGACAGCATGTGAACTGTAATTTTGAATATGTTTCCTCTTAACTGATGTTAGGGACTCGAAATTAATATTTTCGCTATTCTGAATGCGCAGTTAATCGTTGTGAATATAGTTTCTCATGATCGTGACTTGAAATTCGTTTGTGATGTTACACAATTTTATATAATCCAATCTGCATCCTAACATTTATCGAATGTTGCATTCTCATTGGTTCATAAATACAAAAACTTTGCTTTTAGCATGGCAACAAATAATTTTGCTCTATTTTGAGAATTTGAATGCATAGCCTGATATTCTTTAAAGCTCCTTCATTTTAGCTGCGCTTAATGGGTTGTGAAGAGGCACAGAAAACACTGTAGTCTTGAACAGAATTGAAGTTTGGCGGGTTTCGTGACTTGCGAGGATGAGCAAACATCAAGAGTATGGAGAGACTCCCAAATGTGGAAACCACTCTGATTGAGGTGCGGCGTGCGTGAGGTGTGGCTCCATCGCTTCACATCTTCTTATATTTTTCTCGTCAATACATAGACTAAGCCCCGTTGAAAAGTATGTATTAGAATAGTACGAGATCTATTCGTAGAGAGGTTTTAGAATGATCCGAAGTGCACTACTGGGGAAGTATTAGGATGATGCAAAATTTATTCGGGAACTAAGAAAATAGCACAAAATCTAATGGTGGGGAAGTATTAGAATGATACAAAATGCGATTGTGAGGAAATATTCAAGTAGTACGAATTTTATTAATGGGTGAAATATTAGGATGGTGTGATATTATTTGGGTGGTATGAAGTCTACTCGTAGGGAATATATAAGAATAGTGCCAAAACTAAAGGTACGGAAATAATTATATCTATATATATTTATATTATATATATATATATATATATATATATATATATATATATATATATATATATATATATATATATTCGGTGATGTATTCGAAACAATTGTGACCCAAATTCCATCAATCCTCATTTTTTTTGAAGCTCTTGAGAGAAATGGGATACTCATTTAGTTGCAGTAAATTAATTCTGAAAACCAAGTTTGCTACGTAAATTTTCAGTGAATCCTATGAAGTTATCAGAATGAATACAAAATTGATTTTGTGAAATAGACTCGTAACAAACTTTCATTTATTATTGTAATGAGTTTTCAACTTTTTTAAGTATGGATAACCGTGTACTACGATGCAAACTGCTTAGCCTGTTTGATGTACATACATACCACCAACTATATGAGGCACTTTTCTCGATGGAAGTAACAACGCTTGGTTGAGAATAACAAACCTCTTTTTTTTAAATTTTGATGGAGTGGAATGGAATACGCTTAACATGAATTAACAGAGTAAACTAATTTCAGAATATGTACTTTTTTAAATGACGATTTTTATAGGTATTACTTAATGTCAATCCAAACCTTGATCATAACTTTGACTCTTACTTGAACCTTAACTGCGCTAGTTGCCGTAACTGTGAATCCAATTATAACTCTATTATTAACATCATAAACCTTACCCTCAACTCTGATAAAGAAAGAGACAATAAGACGAATTCAACTTAGTTGACCATTTCTCAACGTCGCTCTGTAGCAAATGGGGGACATGTTCTTTTAGATGGGGAATCAATGACTAATATGTTTACAGTTCATCCGAGAAGAGCTTTTTTTGTAAAATCGTGATAATTTATTGCAGAAATTTGACCTGATGTGGTGCATATATCACAAGACTAGCACTGATTGAAGTTCTTATCCGTTTTGCGTATAGCAAATCAATGCAAGTGTTTTCACCTTCCAAGAGTTTGCAGATTTCCAGATTAATTTGCAAAAGCTACACAAAATGTGGGAAAACGTCCTCTTGTGACTTCCATCTGATTTTCATGTGCCTTGAGCTGCGCTTCTATCAAAATACATTTTTTATAAGACATACATCATGGAACGAGCAAAACTTTCTCAATTGTTGTACTGAAAATATGTAAGTTGCAGTGAAGTTTGCCACTGATACACTGAACTATTCAAATTTTCTAAACACAAATTATCTAATTTCCTTTTATGAATTCGTTCTATCATTGTAGTTGATATCACTTCTGGGGCCACTTTTAATTGACATCATGGGCTCAATAGCAACACTGAAATTTCCTGACCTGTTTGAACGTACGTGTGTTCAGAACTAAGGGGTGGCATCAAATTTATTGACTAGTACCACCAATAGCCATGCTTCTGCAGCCATTTCAACTCTTCGAACCGAGCAACATCATCATTCGCTTTTGGAGACAATGTGCCGTATCTTTTCCATACAATGACTTCGGGTGTTGAGCAAACATGTATTGTAGTCAAATAAAGGAGGCTGGAAAACCCCACCTTTTTTGTGTCCTCTCTGTCTCAACAGCACTTTAACCTGTCTGGGAGAGGCGTCGAAACTGTTATGGACAGAGTTTTAAATAATGGACCTGTTCGTTTATACTTTTATGAGAGCAGGTAAGAGTTTTGGTGGCAGTCGCAGTTTCCGTTTACCCATAAGAACAGGTTATGTGCATTCGGGGTTTTTCTGTACACATATCAGGTATGGGATATGGTAGCATTCGTTTTTTTAAGTTATACATACAAGTATCCCTTAAACAGTTTGTAATAAATGTCACTGGCTCAGTTTTGATCTCATTTACGAATGTTAGATATTTTCTTCAGACTGTATTGAGTCTTTGAAATTACAGAAATACCAAGCAAGTTGAAAATCTTATTCATCAAGCACGTTCCAAACTCTAGATTCGTTGTGCATTTTCAATGAAATTGTTATAGCTCATTGAGCTGTCTCTTCATCGTTTAAAAAAAAATCATTTTCTTACCTTTTTTAATCTTTAAAATTTCCTTTTGAAACAGTTTCATCTGTGTATTTTTTCTCGGCGGAAATGAATGAATTATATTCATTTCATGAGTTTTTCTTGATTTGCTTGAATTTGACATAAATCGTATATATAACATCGTAATTTTCTAGAATAAAGCTAAGCTCTTTTGATGGCAGACAACTTAGAGCGAAGATTCATGGTTAGAAATAACAACGGATGTCATTTGCTGACTTCGAAACGTGTTGGTTTGTGCGCTGTGGCAAACGGTGTAGCCGAGGTCGAAGGCGAGGAACTATGAGCCATCATTTCCCTAACTAGCTTCCTTTTTAAGCAGTTATATTCACTGCAACTCGTACGTGTGGTATATCATACTATCATTGCTGTCTCTAACTCACGCGCACTCTAACATTTAGTTCAATAAACGTTTGAAACTGCAGGAAGGGAAGATTCTGTTGTTAGGTGCTTGAACTTTAGCTACATTTAGAATTAACAACTCAATGAAGGAATAGTTCCATCATTGAATACTTTATCTCTTGTGTTCCACGACATGTACAACAAACAATTGTGTTAAATGAAGACAATATTGTACGTCAGCTCAGCTGTTACTCCAATCAACGAACAGCAACAGGCGCACCGAAAAAAAACATCTTTGTCGTACATTTTCCTGGTCTTAGTATGGATAGCAATAACCGGTATCGATGATGACAAAGAAAGGCGTCATTGTTGTTTAGTTATGCTCGTGTATCATTGATCAGTAACAACAGGCAGTCAGGGAGGTATGAGAGGTTGTCTTATATCTTGTTTTTACGATACAGCAGCAGATAAGCTATCTGTCTCGCCCAGCTCTACCCCATTCATGGTATCCCTCGAATGTGTTCCCATACATTTAATTGTTCCTATACCCGCCTTCTGTGAACTGGTTCACTTTAAGTTCCTTTTAAGAAATTATTACAACATTTTTTTCACATTTCATATTGTATTGACCACGTTAATTTTTGACTGAACGAAATGCTGCTTAAATTATCACTCGTATAATTACGTAATTTCACCTTACTTTTGAACGAAATCTATAGAACTTAGGAATAAAACGAAACATTTTTTTATAGTTCAAGGACGACAATGACTCATATTGGGCCACTGTCGTTATTCTTTTATGTCGTGAAATGTTTCCTTGTTTATATAACCGATTGCTTTTAATGTATTTGATTTTTTCAGACATTCAAAATTACATGTACGGTCGAAACGTTAATTTGTTAAAAAAAAATTTTTATCATCCTATCTGAATTTTAGCCAATAAAATATAAAGTTTGTAAGGAGATGCTTTCTTTTCTCTTTCTGGTAACATTGTGCAAAACGCAAAACATTAGTTTATCTGAAATACGTTATTTAGAATAACATATCTTGGCTGAGCTGTGTTATAGCCGTCCCCTGTTAACTAGTTCGCATGAAGTCGAAATTAAGAAATTATTCTGGTAAATCGTTTTCAGTCTTACGTCATCTAGGCTCTCATTTGTGTCCCCATCCTGCATAATAAGTGCACGCTATTTACTTTGAAATTTAATGTGGAATATGTGAGTCAGTGTAGTTTGATCATGGCCATTTTAGTGTGGCTTGCACTGTTATTAGAGTTTAAGCATTTCATGAGAAAATCACTTCGTTAAAGATAGGCCAGTATTCGTAGTACTGTATATTTTGGTATTCATAAATTGATGTTTTGTCTTTTTATTGGTAAGGCTTACATAAGTAATTGCTAACACGTGATCAACGGCTGATCAATTTGGTGGAATTGGAATTAATTGTTGGGAACAATTGTGGAATTTTGACACTGTAAGTACTGCAAAAAAATTTTCTTGCAATTCACTATGAATTTTTTTTCTCAGTCGTCTGAAAGTAACTTAGGAATTTCATTATTGTCCTGGTGTGTAATAAAAACGTGAAAAAATATTCCTTTCCAAGAAAAACCTGAAAAAATATCACTTCGTCTATTGCTGTCCCCTTTACTTCTTCCTTAACTGGGGTCACTGATCCCTTCTTTCCTCCTTCCTAGTTCTTCCTCCCTCTTCTTCTATCATCTCTCCCTCCCTCCCTCCCTCCCTCATCTTCCCTCTGTCTCCCTCCTCCTACCTCCTCCCTTACCCCATCCACCACCCCCTCATCACAGCCAGCATCCACCAGCAGCTCTAGGGCGCAGGGAGGAGTCGTGTGGACATGATGGTGCAGTTTTGCAGGGCCGTGCAGCAACACATGTTGTCTCTCGTTCTTATGCATGTCTCCTTACCGCTGCCTAGCCTATATTTATGCCCGCATTCAGGGAACTATGCGTAAATTTCCATAAACCTCAGCTCGGGATACCGTAATGGAGAAATATGTTGTTTATTCACTGAATAATTCTGTATGAATGTTCTGTAGGGGGATTTTTCTTGTTGTTTGGAACATCGTTGTTTCGGCATTTGTGTTTACTGATTGTACGTTATCATCCGACTTAAGTGCGTGGGCACGACTTTTATACGACTTAACTAGGTAAGTGCGAATTTCATACGACTTGAGTAGGTAGGTATGGATTTCATACAACTTAATTGGGAAGGTACGTATTTCATGTAAACGGCATACATCAGTTTACTGAAAATAAAACTAATTGAAAGTATACGAACAGATCGGTAAATATACGGTCCTAATAAAACGGGAATCAAGTAACTTGTACTAAATTACACCAAATTTAGATTCATTACCGATGAACGCAGACGCAAGCTTTTTGATATCTAAATGATTTCATGCATGAATTTGACGCACATTCATACATCACGGAATTTTTGGATGCTTTTTAATGTAGATTTTCTTAGTAAGATTAGACCGTAATACAGTTGTGGACCCAATAGGTGATTTTCCAGAACAATGTTTCCCTGCGTTTAACATAACAGGTTGTAATAATAACTGAATAAATAAAATAACAGTAGTTTTGTTTTTTCTAGAGTTCTAACTGCTGAACACGCACGTGCGGCTAACTCGATTTTCTTTTTCTTAAAAACAGGGCAAAATCAAAATTCAACTATGCATTTCGTACAGGGATAATGCTGTGGATTTATGTCTTGAATACAGGCATTTTTTGACAATGTGTCGAAAAAATTTATCTCAAGATGCAAATTCTTTTGGTAAAACCCTCGTCAAATTTGGAAGCGCAGCCAAGAAATTTTTTCCCATTGTGTTCTGAAATTCAATTTGAATCACAAGAGGAACGTCGGATTCTGGAACTGCGTTAAAGTCCCTCGCTTTTTGGAGACGAGAATAGAATGTTTCTCTGATCCGTAAAAATCAATTTCCCCGCAATTCCGCCTATGAACATTACATGCCAACATTTTTTACTACGGGCTGAGCGTTTGCAAATACGAGTTGGTACTTAGCGTACAAGTTATCGTACATCGTATGTGTATTTACACTCGTCTACTTCTGTGTCTTGTTATCCCTGAGGTAAATTGTGTACTGTAAGCTGACGGAAGCAAATTCATAGCGGGTTTTGGAACTGCTTTGCTCTGCGCAAACTCCTTTCTGAAAACTTAAAAAATTATAGTGTGAAGCGAGGGAACTGGTAAACCTGTTCGTTGAGAAATAATTTTCATTTTTTGGGATAACTGCAGCCCGTTTTCTATTGAGACAAGTAGCAGGGTGAATGATTTTCTTTATTTTAAATAAATACGGCATTCGATAAGTGTTATTATTTTACTAAGTACTGTTTTTGGGTAAACCCTGTTGCCTGCAACGTTAGAAATGCGCCCCATTTACTGATAAGAACGTAGCTCAAAAAGAAAGTCCCCGGGGAAAACTGCATTATTCCCATACAAAATTGGCACTCGGTAGCAAGCAACAGTCTCTAGAAGGCATCATTGTAGCTGCCTTATGGTGTGTAAACTGATAAGCATCCCCACACACCCCCATCACACCCTCAAACACCTCCCCAGGCACACCCCCTCCTCACACACCCACACTGTTTTGTGTTCCCCCTCACACGCTACACACCCTCACACACACACCCTCTCACACACACACACCCTC
>VCRD01001853.1:26747-40119 GCA_006783055.1 Trinorchestia longiramus
CACACACACCCTCACACACACACCCTCACACACACCACACACACACCCTCACACACACCCTCACACACACCACACACCTGCCTTTGATGACCCATACCCTCCCCCTATCTTCCCCACCGATTCGTTTATCACTCGCGGCCCCTGCCCTTTAATAAAAGAAACGTAGATTTTGTTTTTCGTAGTTTTGCTCTAAAATTATGGCTCAAAGTGTGAAAAAATCGAGCAAATTGTTTAAAAAAGACTTCGCCAATGACCACAGTCTTGTCACCTTAATTATAGCATCCAAGCTTCTGTATTCTGAATACCAGTTTTTCGGGGTCTGCAATATTCTTCGCTACTTCCTCCAAGACCTACAAATGTATTTGCTGTAAAATGATCATATTTATAATGGCTTGTTATGCAGACAAAACAATGGATTTAGCGTGGTGTAGAACACTGGGACAACAATATTTGACAATGGCTTTACAGTGCATTCGTATTTCAAGCAGAGATTATTTTTTTTCAGCTGTGGCGTGTAATATACAGGAGCGGTAAAATGATCTTCACAGTTGTATGTTTCTACAATGAAATTGTCACGCTCACCCGCCAAATTCATGCCGGCAGCGAAAAACAAAACGAAGCATAATGGCATTACATAAACATTCCAGAAATGAAAACATATTTCGTGTTCCTTACTTCGTTACACGTTTTAAAGCCTGCAAATATGTCTGATCATTTTACAGACCTTGTATTAGTCAACGCAAAGGTTCAGTAAATCATGCACTCTTGTTGGAGACTTTTTGGAGAAAGCCTTGTCTTTATTTCTGTGTTTGTTGGGTTGGTTTGTGTGACACTAGTCGAGGAGCTCGTGTGTTGTGATCAATGTGGAGTGTCTGAAGTGAAAAAAAGAGTGCGTTTACGATGAAATGAAGAAATGCATTTACGATGAAGTGAAGATGAAGTGTATTTACGATGAAGTGAAGAAGTGCATCCACGAGCACATAGAGTACATGAAGTGAAGAAGTGCATCCACGAGCACATAGAGTACATGAAGTGAAGAAGTGCATCCACGAGCACATAGAGTACATGAAGTGAAGAAGGAGGGCATTTATGAGCATGTGGCTATTAAAGTAGTGGAACCTGTTAGCATTTATGAGGGGATTAACCCTTTAATGCCGGCTAGCGAGTCAACTTGCACCATCAAATAAGTTATATAATTTCAATACTGTTGTAGTTATTGTTAGGAATGGAATGTAACCGCTACACAGCGAGTACCGAACGTGTTCTGAATACATTATAGCATTATACTATGCTTCTTTTAATATTGTTTTTTGAAATTATGTACAGTTTTTGATGTCTCAAGTTCAATTGCCAGATGGCATCAATGGGTTAAAGTGGCAAATATATATGTAACTCTCACTAAATCGAGGATGGATATGATGTACACACTTGTAACTATTATTTTATGTGAGATTAAATTCCAGAGTATATTCGTACCTCTCCATTTAATTTGCATACAATTGATAAATGAATTGGTTGTCCTAAAGTTTTACGGCGGAAAGTATACAAGGTGTTCAATATTTATTGTTACAACTATTCTGTTTATGTTTAAACATAATCTAGACTTTCACCAGATACTTTTTACGAAATAATGGCTATAGATCTAAATAGTAGAATTGCAATTGTAGAGTAGCATAAGTCAGGAAAGTCACCAAGGGACATTGTTAAATCACTAAATGTGAGCAGAATGCTGGTTTGGAGAACACTTAAACGATTCAAAGAGACTGGGAAGGTAGCTAATAGGCCAGGGCAAGGTCGCCCTCGAACAGCTCGAACATCAAAATTGGTAAAATCCACCAGGGAGAAACTGAGGAGCTGAGGAGGAATGGGCAAAAATCTCCCAAACAATCATTCGTGACTCACGTCAAGCATTCTCCAAACATTTGCAGCAGGTTATCGACACTGATGGAAAGCATATTGAATAAATTATAGATATTCGGAAACATAAATGGTTTAATAACATATTTATTTCAGTTTAGTTTGTATGATTTGATTTAATCAATATAAGTGGGCAAAAATAATTATTAAATAATTATTAACCACCATGTAAAAGAAAAATTCAGTTTTCAATTTCTATGAACGTTTTTATGGGTGCATAAAACGATCTACTTATATTAAGGCACACTATACATACGATATGAATGTAATGAACAGAAATAAAGACTCAAATGGGAAGTACTACGTTGAATATTAATATAGAAAAGGTGATATTGAAAATATTCTGCGTGGCCCACCCTATAACTTTTCCACTATTTTCACGTGTTCAACCTCCCTTAATTTCTCGTACTTTACCACAAGCTCTCCCTCTTCTTATCAAGTTTCCGCGTGAGTACAAGCGGTCTTGTGAGACTTATGGAGGACGCCCCTGATGTATCATGGCTACCTCATGCGACACCCTCCTCTCTTTCCTGATGGGGACCACGACTCCAGTTAAGATAGGGAGGTCATTGTTGAAGGTTTCACCAGACACTGACATTTAAGGTTGGTTAGTTGTCGCCAAGATAACATATCTTTAGTGGTATCAGTCGATTTATTAGATAAATGTTATCCTTGAATTAAATTGGTATTTACGGTGCTAAGATTTTATGCGTGCACTACTTTCTGCATAATTCTTTCCCACAGTACAAAACAAATTGAAAAAAACAATTATGGTTATGAGAAACGATTTTAAAACGACAATCGTCCGTATCTTTGGAAATTTACTGCGATTAAAAGTCCGAGTCTCTATATTTTTTCGTCTGCATTCTCAACCTACGGGTCCATTAATTTTTAATTTTATAGCAAATCCACACACAATACAATTCTCTTTGTACATGAATTAGTAGGAGCGTAATGTTTTAGCATTCATTTTTTGTACTCCGGTCTGAATTCATAATTCCGTGTTTGTTGAGCCAAGTAACCTTACTGTATTTCCACGTGTATTGCCTTAAATGTATTACATTTAGGCATCCAACGTGCCAATCTTCAAGAAACTAATAAAAAAACGCGTCTTATGTTGTGTAGAAAAAATTTCTTAAAATATTCCAATCATTAATTCAAATTTTCTTTAAAAATTGATTTACATGTTAATTTCTGATTCCTTGTTGTAGTCATGTGCTAATTTTCATAGTTTCCTATATTTACGAACATATTCGTTCAAAAAGTTAATGATTTAAATTTTTCGCTTTCTGTGGACACTATCACATTCTTCTTACCCTCAATTTTGTATTTCGCTTCTTTCTTTTTTTTGGTTGGTGTTCCCCTCCCTCAGCATCTGTGATCCCCTCTTATGGCTGGCTTTAATAGGCTTACGTCTTCTAATTGGCCGGATGATAGTCGGATCAAATGCGGAACTGCAGTTCCAGCATCTGATAGGCTATCTTGTGTACCTCCAAAGGAAAAGGCCATTGAGTTACAGGACTTTGTATCGTTCCGGCTAAGATTCCTTCCCTCGCCAACTTGGACCTAATTTGAAACCAATACTGCGCGAAAATCCCATTGGAGCAACTTTGTCCATAAGTTGAAAAAAGTTGGAGACTGTGCTCGTGGTTATTGAAACCAAAATGTTCTGTTTTTGTAGTCTTCTGTGAATACACAGAGCTATAGTTTGGTATACTTACTCTAAGGTTTCCTCGTTTAGAAAATTTCACACAGATATGCAGCATGTATACGAAAGAGCTTAAACAGTAAAACTAAGTACTTGCAATGGCAGAGGTCCACTCTGTTAGCAAGTCTATGTTCATGCGTAGTTTTGAAGTTAGCCTCATCCAAGTAGTTATGAATGGGAATGGCATAGTTCTTCATGAAGTAAAGCTTCCTTTCTAATGTTATATCTCTTACACAAATCTAACCTCGATAAAAACTTTGTAGTTTCGTTCACGGTTGATTGCGTTCACGCAAAACTGGAATCATGCAACAAAAAATCGAACCCGAAGAACCGCTGCGCTGAAGAAATGACGCGAAAACATCGCTTTTATTTTCGGACCAAGAATTAGGCAAGACAGTGTGATCACTTCATTGTCTCGATCGTGGACTAAAGTTTCGTGAGGAAGAGCTGTTGTTTTTGGCTACATTAATTGCTTGTTTGAAGAGACAGCGTTGCAGATCGATGTATGGTGGAAAGTGAATTGCAATGCTGACCATCGAGTGCGTGCGCGAACACCCCCCACAATATGGAGCTCATTGTTATAGTTCACAGTCACCGAAGATGGCTGCCTTCCATGAAATCCGCGTGCCTTCGACAATTTGGTTTGCATTCTTGTTCGCGTTTATTGTACGTTGGTTTGATATGGGATTCCGTGCGAATCGGTTAAAAACGAGCTCTTCTATTGGGGATTTTTATTGTTGCGCCACTCTATCGACCCGCAAATTGTACATTCATCTTCAACACTAAACCAATTTTGTCCAGAGACACACTGTAAGCTTGAACCTCATCAAACAGACGAAACACTCACTACTAAGCCAGTTCATGAGCTACTTCACTAGGATTCCTACTTCACTAGGATTTACTTGAACGTCGAAAACGGTAAAATTAACTTACAACGTTTGCGACTGAACAGCCGTGCTTGAGCTGTGTTTGGCAGGACAGACCGTACTTTCCAAGCCCTGTCATGCGTGCTCTCCGTGGGTCCAGTCATCACGTATGGACTACAGAAAACCAACTTTTTCCTTTAACTCAAACGTTGCTGTATTTTTACCACATTTTCTCAAGTTCTACTTAACGAATGAACATGTAAGCTGATGGAGACTCGGACAGTTTGTGTTTTAGGTGCTCGCGTTTGAGTTGTGTTTGTGTTCACGCTTATGTTTATGTTGTGTTGACGTTCATGTTCGTGTTTCAGTTGTGTTCATGTTCGTTTTTGTGTTTGTTTTTAATTGTATTCGTGTTTGTGTTTGTCAATGAGTTGTGTTTGCGTTGGTATGAAGTTAAAGAGCAGGACCCAGAAATGACGTTAAAGAAAGAGAAATCAAAAAGTGAAGTGAGAAACCCAAAGGTGTTAAAGAGATCTGAAGGAAAATCTCCGGCGAGTAAGCGTACCATAACCAAATAAACTGACATCAAAATATCTATAGAATTATAGAAAAATATAAAATTATATTTTTTCAATGCAAATTCAAGATATATGTGTATGTATATGATGTATATTATGTATTAAATATTGACCAATGAAATGAATATTTTAAACTTTATACGTGGGTTGAATCAAATTAAGAAAACAGTTGATTTCTATTCAAGATTCAGTCATCAGTCGTTTGAATGCTTAAACATTTTATTTCTGTTTGATATTTCAAAGAATATCACGTAAGAACAAGGTATTCATTTTACTTCAGAGGGACTTATTTTTATTTAATTTATTTATGGAAGTATATTGAATTCTTTAAGCTCGTCGAACAAAGTAACGGGTGTGCTTCGTTTCAAATATTTTCCTACAGTTTTTAGGAGGAATACAGCATGAAGAAACATTCATCTCTGCTCTCCCTACTTTATTACTTCATATTGAAAATAGCTATACTCAGTGAGTGTACGAGCAACATGTATGTACGTTTGTTTGATGTACTTACACTTGAGTAACAAAAACTTTATATTGGTTTCGTTGTGTGTTCTTACACATGCATGAATTCATGCCCAAAATAACAATACTTAATAGCAACATTTATGTAGTATACATTGACTTCTCTCGTTTGATAGCCGAGCCTGTCTCATAATTATCTTTGAAGGGCCTTGCAGAACACGCTATGGTTGACAAAACAAGAGCCATGTGATGCGCTTAGACTGTCTTTAATTAAGATAGTGGAGTGCTTTTTCAGGTCTTCATCCGAGCGAAATACCGACAAGGTTTTCTTGTGAGAGGCAGCGGTAGTATTTTACTTTAACTTGCCAGTTATGCCTAGACAAATATACTGCATCGATGCGCCTGTCGCTAGAACATTTTTGCCTTTCATAGCAACTTATTTGTGGAAAGAAACTTATCAAATTGAAGTATCACTTAGTATACTTGAATTCATTTGAAAGAAAGGTGTTGAGGTTACCGGGAAGAAATAGTGAAAAACAGAAAATGCAGTATAAACGAATTAATTTTTTTAACTGCTGCAACGGCCATTGCCTTATTTTAAACACATCTTAATGCAACTTAAAACCACCGCAAGATAATTGTAAATCAAGGCTTTCCTAGATTTTTACAATTAAAAGTATTTGTATCATAATTTTCTAGGACAACTCAAAACCTGCCTGAAATGAGGATAATTTTTCACCATTTCTCTAAGTACATACACGTAAAAGTTAACCTGCATAACCTCCCTAGAGACTTTTATTTTCATGATTGAGCAACAGAAAGGAAATATTAACACGTTTGTTGCGATTGCTGATTGGTGTAAAACTTCACTTTGTACGCGTAGTCACTAGAAGGATCTGAAAAAATTACAGAACCTAACCTAAGTGACCCACCGGTGGGTCGCATCGCAACAAACGTGTTAGTATTTCACATACCGAATAACTGATTGGAAAATACTATGCTGGAATGTGTTAGCACGAGACAATGACGACAAAGATATTCAGTATTTATTCCTAGTAATCTTTTGCTTGGTTGCTTTTCAATGCTTTCATGATAATAGTTTAATAGTTAACGCTTTCAAAAAGAAAATTAGAGCTTTTCGGTGATATTTGTGTCCTACCTGCAGTTTTAGTTTATAATACTAAAACCGAAGAAACTAAAATATTACTTATTCGTTAATATTCGTGTATTGCCGTACACCATAATAGATTAAACTTGCGTTTATTTAGTAATATTCGTGCACTACCGTATACCATAATCGACAAACTCACCCTTATTCAGTAATGTTCGTGTACTGTCGTGTACCATGATCGATAGAATTCCTTTGATGTATAAGAATTTCGAGTGTAATATTACTCTATATGTCCTATGAAAATATTGGAAGCACTGTCGCCTCTCCGTGAAGCTGAAAAATCTGTGATCTGTTGAAAAATACTGTCAAAAATGTATAGCCTTTATACAGAGCTTTTCCTGCGTACAAATTATGTTCTCGTTTTTTCACTTTAAATAGACAAGAAAACCAATAATTTGTTTACCGTTTACACCACAGCAACAGTACACGTGCCACATTCTGCAAGGTTTGACCTTCAATTATATTTCGATACAGTTTCGTAAAAATAGGCAGCGTTTGTACGAGGGTAATACCAAAAAATGCGCGGGATGCTCCCATGATTCGAGTGCCAACAAGATAAAGCATATTCGAACATGTCAGCCAGAAAGAGCATGATCTTGCCTATCTAACGGTTGCTAGTAATCAGTATTCGTCTGAAAACGAAGCCGTGAGGTGATAGTTGATAAAAGGTAGTTTTTTTGACCATGAAACGTAAGGATTTTGAGATAAGAACAACATACAATTTTTAATAAAGCTTGGTTGGAAAGGAACGGATATCATTCAAGCTTTGCAGAACGTTTATGGGGATCATGCTACGAAGAATACTTGCGTTTACAAATGGATTGAAAGATTTTGAGATGGCAGAAAAACTGTTGAAGATGATGAGGGTCGTGGAAAACCAACAACCTCGAAAACTTTTGAAAACGTTGATGCTGTTAGGAGCCTGGTCGAAGAAGATAGGAGATTGACAGTTTATCACAGTGGTTCCCAACCTTTTTCAGCTTGTTACCCAATTTAGCATGCCACATTAAGCATGTTACCCGTTTCACAAAATTTTGTCAACATTTTGCAAGTGTTTTGTCAACACTTGCTTTCTTGATTTTCAGAATTCATAACATTTTTCTGTCACTCCTCCATTACCCCCGAAAAATTGCTAAATTACCCCTAGGGGGTAATTTACCCCCAGGTTGGGAATCAATGGTTTATCAGATAGCTCAGATTATGGGCATATCGGTAGGTTCAGCTCATTCGATTCTGCTTCACAATTTAGGCCTCAGCAAGCTTTCGTCGCGATGGGTCCCAAAAGCGTTGCTTCCAGATCAGCTAAATATTAGAAGTGAATTGTCAACAGCAATTTTGACTAAAATTAAAGCGAATGAAGACAACTTTTTCCGTCGAATCATAACTGAGGATGAACCATGGGTTTACTAGTATGATCCTGCAGTCAAAACAATGGCTTCCACGCGGATCATCTGGCCCAATCAAATCCAAATCTGAGAGGTCTGTCAACAAGGTTAGCAACCGTTTTCTGTGACTCTGAGTGAGTTGTACTTGTAGACTTTTTAGAAGGTCGAAAAACTGTCACCAGAGCCTATTATGTAGAAGTTTTGAGGAAATTGAGAGCAGAATTAGCTAAAAAGCGTCCAGGAAAGCTCCATCGTGGAATCCTCTTCCATCACAACAACGCCCCAGCGCATTTTTCACGCGTTACAAAAGAAGTTTTGAGAGTATTTCGATAGGAATTGCTGCCACATCCACCTTATTGCCCAGAGCTAGTCCCATCTGACGTTTTTTTATTCCCAAAACTCAAAGAATATTTGAAAGGTGTCCATTTTAATAGCACTGATGAAAAAAAATACGCAGCAAGAACATGGCTCATAAAGGGGTCTGTAGATTTCTTCAAAAAAGGTCTAAAAGGATGGAAGCACCACTTGGAGAAATGCATCGACCTTGATGGAGGTTATGTTGGAAAATAGACTCATTGTATTGAAAAATTAATGAAAAATTACAAAATTCTGCGTATTTTTTGAATGACCCTTGTTTGTGAAGCCGAGTTTAGATTTTTTACTGTAATAACTAACGACGAAGCTTCGCTAGTTGCGTTCTTCTGCAAAAACTGACTGTGAGACGACAATTGAAGTTTGAGTGCTAGTGCTTTATCTGTCTATACATGCATGTGCTTCAAGAAATATCACTGATTTCTTTACGTTCTTTCATTTATATGAATAAACAGATTTCGCGCCACGCCTGTTAGTCCATGGCCTTTCGAAATGTTTCACTATTATGCACAAACATTAATTTATTTTTCGAAGATACCAATTTCATTGTCTTTTGATCCCACGAAATTACCGTACGGCAGAAACCGTGTTTCTCTCCAACTCTTCTTTTTTATTTCTCTCCCCGTGTTTTACAGAATGGTTTCTCATGCATGCATATAAAAAAATTACCTTTGATGCCTCCCTTCTTCCTTTTTTGCGCCACCAGCGTTTCCTTTGTGACTTTGGTCACATGTCATGAAAAAGTAGATTAAAGACCGACTTTTGAAGAGAAAGAGAGCTTAAAAAATGAAAACAACTCGTGAATTTGACGTACGCTTGCGTGGGGCGACGTTTCAAGACCGATTGCTCGAAAGCATGACGCTCGTTTCGATTTTTGCCTCGTTTAAGGTAATTGAGGCGAATTGGTGCGCGTGCGTGCTCAGAAAAACTGTATAAGTTTTTACGGTGCGTTCATTTGATGTGAGGCTTACCAGGCTGCCCTGCACATCGCATCATGGAGAATGTTGCATTATCAACAGATTTGTTGTGGCTTCAGGTTCAATTCACGTGTTTCCAAGAATACTGTTTGTGTTAGATGGTGGTGGGGTATTTTGATTCATGTTCAATCTAGACAAACATGAAAATAGGTTGTAACTTAAATTAGATCACATCCTGTTGGAAAACTGATTCACCAACAGATTTTTTTGGCCTAGTACTATAACTTGTTTGTTTCTTAAAAATGCAGTTTGTGTTAGATGGTGAAACCCTTTGATGCATGCACAATCTAGGCAAGCTTTATTACAAATTATGGCTAGAATTGCGTGTTTCTTAGCATGAGAATTACTTGAAATTTTGCAACGACATTTTGTTTTCACAGAACGTTACATGTCTTCATGGCATTAGAAAACGTTCGTGAATATCATAAAGTAATTATACTAATATGATATTAAAATTACTAAAATACTAATCATATTATATTAGCTCTAAGTTTTTTAGTAATTTGTATGCATGAATGTTGCAAGTAGAGAGTATCTACTCAATGAGAACTGTTATGAGAGCAGGAGATAGAACCGATTTGCCACCAACCAGGACAGGGGTTTTGTTTATGTTTAATGTACTACGACAGGTGTGTCCGTGCTGTGCTTCATGAACAGGTGAGGCGAACAGAGCGGCCACTTGCAAGATACACTGAATTTTTCCCCTAACTGAAAATAATCAAAAAACAAACGCAATTGGGGAAATTTTTGAATCGTGTAACTAGTGTGAGAATACTATTGTCAGTCCAGCTGGTAGCTAGTTAGTGGTTACTCTCAGTCCAGCTGGTAGCTAGTTGTGATTACTCTCAGTCCAGCTGGTAGCTAGTTAGTGATTACTCTCAGTCCAGCTGGTAGCTAGTTAGTGCTCACCTTCACTCACTGGAAATTAACAGATTTGAAATAGTGGAAGTAGCGTTTGAATTTTGCGAGTTACGTCGGTGCAGAATACTAAAACAACTTTGTACAAATGAAGTTGGACTAAAATTTTCAGACCTCACAAAGTTGGAGGGACTGATAGTTGCTTCTCATTAGCTAGCAGCTATGTCGCTTTGTTTCGCTTTTTGTAGTCACTTTTCATTGGCTTTTTAATAGATAAGTAGAATAGAAACTTGAGATGATGCTTCATTTTAACTAAGTCAGAAACTGTTTATTGCATTTACGCAGGTATAGTCTATGTAGTTTATTTTCAATTGAAACGTTTTGCTGAAAATTTAAAGCGGTTAAATATAGTTCTGTTACCAAAATCGTATGTAGTGTATCCCTGTTTTCACTAATGAAGTAACGATATGGTCATTTACTTATTTGGCATTATTTTTACACACTCGTAGGATTATAATCCTTCTATTTTCATCCCCACTATCTTTAATGCCACTATATTTGACGGACATGTATTCTTTTTCCTACACTTGTACACGTATCCATGTACGTATATTTGAACCACCATTATCTCTGTAACCGCGAACTATTATTTTCCTGGGGAAAACCCTGTTATTTCACGCACAACCTTTTCTGCGTGGATCGTGCTCATCATTAATACTCGCACAGACACAGTCACTCTCACAACCTGCAACAGCTTCGTCATTCTACGGCTTCTCCAACGTTGCGAGTCAAGAAGGAACTTATCGATCGATACATAACATGTGCACGAGAATGTGCTGTATGCTGCACGTATGTATTATAGAATGTTCTCTTGTGTGTGCATGTGTGCGACAAATTATGCAGTATGGATGCAATCGCAATTCTCTTGTAGAAATGCGCCGAAGGAAAATTGGGAATTCTGCCGTGTTTTTTTTTAGACCTGTCTGTATCAGAGATTACCGGTATCATTGATACACAATTGGTGGACTTGCACATTGATGCACAGTGTACAATTGATCAAAATTATACAATGCAGAGTCATCAATTGCTCATTTACTGATTTATGGGACTTTTCTTATTTCGTTATCCTTCGTCTGGAGTATAGCCATAAATATTCTTACATCACGAGTTTTTTTCGAGCATAATCATAGATATTCTCATATTAGTAGCCTTCCTTTCGAGTATTATTGTGATCATAGATATTCTTGCATCCTAAACCTTAGGAAACGGATTAGCTTGAAGGCTAAAAAAATGTACCAAAAATTGTCATTCACAGTTGGAACAGAACTTATGAAAGAACTTTTCATTTACTGGCAATAGAAGAATATCGCATAATATTGATTAAAGAAAGAACATCTACGTTTACATGTATACTTATTATCTACTGTTAAAGTTGCTTCAATTGTGATGCACTTAAAAGAGTATCGTCAATATATTTAACTGTTTTTTCGTTTCAAATAGTTTTTAAAGGTCTTTCCCATTCGCTAAGATTAAAATCTGTTAAAGTAATACGCTAAATATTTAAAATTTATAACTTGACTCGGAAATCTAGAACTACTGGGCAGGATCACTTGAGGTTAGTAAATACTTCATATCTTCAGTTCATTCATTATGTTTTATTAAGAAAACTTATGGCTAAATTGTAAGGATATTCGGTATTTCTGTCAGTTTCTAGTAAAACAGAATGTGACAACAGGAACAGGCCAAGGGGCTATCCTTAAGCTGCTACCCATATACTGAATGTATACTTCTACTACTACCTGTGTACTCCTACCACCACCTGTGTACTCCTACCACCACCTCTGTACTCCTACCACCACCTGTGTACTCCCACCACCTGTGTACTCCCACCACCTGTGTACTCCTACCACCACCTGTGTACTCCTACCACCACCTGTATACTTCTACTACCACCTGTATGTATATTCCTACCACCACCTGTGTACTCCTACCACCACCTGTATGCTCCTACCACCAACACCACCAACACCACCACCACCCCCTGTATACTCTCACCACCTGTGGTGTGGGAGCTCATATCCCACCACCACCTGTATGCTGCCACCACCACCTCTATAACCATGTCATTACCCGTATGCTCTACACATTTATAGGAGCCGCTGCATGCTTGGATTTCACAGTTCAACATGAAAATGTTCACTACGTTCACGGTGGGACGAGCAACTACGCAGTGTTGTAACCCCTGGCCTCATGGTGTAACGGGCAAATATTTAATGCGTGTGGTTATCCTGCATTTCAAGTGCAGGAAACACCACCGCCCTTATCTTCACGCCTGTGCCTTCATTTTTGGATTTGCGTGTAGCATTCGTCACGACCGTCGCTGTGACAGCAGTTATACGCCTGGGTCCACTGAACTTTACGTGCGCTTACCAAAAAGAAATTTTTTAGGATTTATTTGATGTATTTCGTGATTTTATGTAATTAATCCCTATGATAATATATAGTGTTTGAGGTTTGATGAATTTTTTCACTGGAAAATGGTCTTCGGAGTCCAATAACTGTTGAAAACCCTTGCTTTTGCTGGTGCGTAATATAATATACGACGAAAATATATGTATTTCTGTTATGATAACCGCAGAAGCCGATTCACTAATAACAACGATAGATTTCCAGGTTGTACATTTATTTTTCTACGCATCTTAGCTGCAGGAGGTAAATTTCAGCTGAGGAGAGTAGCTTCCAGCTGCAGCAGGTAAATTTCAGCTGAGGAGAGTAGCTTCCAGCTGCAGCAGGTAAATTTCAGCTGAGGAGAGTAGCTTCCAGCTGCAGCAGGTAAATTTCAGCTGAGGAGAGTAGCTTCCAGCTGCAGCAGGTAAATTTCAGTTGAGGAGAGTAGCTTCCAGCTGCAGGAGGTAAATTTCTACAGAAATTGATAGATCGCACGTGTATTTAAATCTTATTTTCACCTTCCAACACGCGCGTTCACGGGTCACAATGTCAAGTACAAAGTTGGAGTTGTGCTCATACCTGTAGGAACTCGTACTCGCGTGAACTCGCACTCACGTGAACTCGTACTCA
>VCRD01001853.1:50364-63213 GCA_006783055.1 Trinorchestia longiramus
GTTACTTTGTATTAGTATTTTATATAAATGTGTGTATTTATTCGTGATCTATGTACATATATCATCATGCTTGTCAGCATATTACCAACCCTATAAACCTACTGCCCATCAAAGCCTATTGTGGCAGCTGAAGAGACCCACCCCTAACCCTGTGTATTGGTGAGGTGTATCCCCCGCCACACCCAGCCAAAAAGTCGGAACAATAAAGATTGCTTCCTGTTCCGCTTTGTCAATGTGTGTGATGCACAGCTGAAACCACCTGCTTGCTCTGCCAGAGCATCCTGCTATTGTTCGCCTGGGTCACAAGGCTTCTATTTTTGAAATAGTGACATACTGCACGTGAAGGTTATGGTGCGTTATTGCTGTACGATTCCGCAGAACTAGGGACTTGCGTTGCTGGAAGGTAGTAGCATACATGTTCATATAGGACTCTAATTTCGAGTCCTTTTTATTTTTGAGGGTAGATGCTCGTTGATATATGATTCTAACTTAGGACTAATGCTTTTACCAGTGTGGCGATGTTCAGTGAAGCAGGATTTTAATTTGTGAGATATGTATTTGGATGGCGGTGAGTGTGATGGATAATTTTATGATTTAAACGTTTAGTACTGTTTAACTTGAAATGCAAGTTAAATGAATGGATTTGTATTTTGCTGTATATTTTTATTAAGCCCGATGAACGTGACTCACTATAAATTTTCGTCAGCTAGCGTGTATTGCACATGCGGTAAAATGTACGCGTATACGGTGATGATGTGAATTGTCCACGGCCAGAAAGATGCAGATACTGCACGTATTTTAAAAACAGCATCTATAAATGCATTTCAATATTACACAATTGAATTGTATGCAATGCAGTGGGGGTAATTTGGGGGTAGCGAAGGCCGCTGCAGGGGGATGTAGCCCCTCAATGGGGGAGATACATTGCGCCTGTTGCTATTGTTCTCATTGTTGTTGGAGGCAATCATTTATGTTGAAATGATTGCTATTTATGTTGTGCTGACGCATTGAAAGTATTGTTATTTTGAACGAAACTGGCGCTTTGAAGTAATAGCAAATTTTAGTTGGCAGAATTATTAAAAAAGGGACACTGTTCTATTTGCACGCGATCAGAGAGATTTTTTTGATAGTATAATTTTTAATCATCCATGTCCAGATGGAAAAATTAAATTGTAACTTTTAGTGTTTTGATTACTGCAGGGTGGCTATCACCATACAACACACAGGGTGGACATCGCTGCACAATGCACAGGGGGGCATTATAACGCAATACACACAGTATGCTTCATGTTATATACAGAGTGGGCATCACTACACAATGCACAGACAGGACGCTTCATACACCGAGTGGGCATCACTACACAATACACAGACAGGACGCTTCATACACAGAGTGGGCATCACTACACAATACACAGACAGGACGCTTCATACACAGAGTGGGCATCACTACACAATACACAGACAGGACGCTTCATACACAGAGTGGGCATCACTACACAATACACAGGCAGGACGCTTCATAAACAGAGTGGGCATCACTACACAATACACAGGCAGGACGCTTCATACACAGAGTGGGCATCACTACACAATACACAGGCAGGATACACAGGGTGGTTTGGGTGACTGAGGTAATGAGGAGTCAGATTAAAATGAAGGTGTGTCCAACACAGAGGGTGTAGCCTGCGCTTTGTCAGCCTCTCCATCGTGTTTGCGTGCTGGGTGATGAGAGGCTTCGCGATTTTATGCTTGTAACCTGGGTTGTGCGCGTCCTTTTTCATTGGATTTTGTGGCTGTAACCTAGGTTGCGTTCGTTCTTTATTACAGGGTTATTTTAGTTGTGGACTTAGGTTGAGAGTGACCTTCATCACAGGATTTAGCATTGTACTTTGCCTCCATCAACAAGTGATGTAGTACACACACATCCAAGTTAACCAGCACAAAACGATGTAATTCAAACTATTGACTATTTCATTTCAAAAATTACTGTACCCAACTGGGTTTTTGCTAATTTTATGCTCGGTATCATTTCAAAGAGCTCTACACTTTCCGCCGACGTACTGCTTTTTGTATTTTGACTCCAAGTTTTCCAATTAAGATTCTAAAAGCGATTTTCATGTCTTATCTGCTGTGGTGCAAGCTCTTATTACCTCGGGTCAATATCTTTTCTTCACTAACTGGTATTAGAATTATTCTCCTTCCAAAAAATGATGAAAATTTATTTTTATTTTTTGCCTAAATAATCAACTCGCAGGCACACTGAGTTTTTATTTACAGACGATGGGGTGTGTAATTCATACGGACAGACTGACGGAGTCTATAATTCATACGAACAAACCGATAAGGTATGTAATTCTTACGGACAGACTGACGGAGTCTATAATTCATACGAACAAACCGATAAGATCTGTAATTCATAATGACAGACCGACGGGGTCTGCTATCATACGGACAGACCAACCGATAGACCGAGGGGAGACATGCGATGCGTTTTTGACAGGTCCAATAAAAGCTTCCCGCTTGACATGAGAGATGGGCAGTTTTTCTTGCTGATGAAAAATTTGGCATTCTTCATGGCTCATCAACGAGTTACACTGAGATACCTGAACACTTTCAGGCACTCGGATTTGTCAGTAAACGTTAATATATATTTTTTTCATTGACATACCTGTCTGATTATTCAGTTCATTATTCAAAAAGCAATTAAATGTATTCTAACTTTGAATTCGATTTACGTTCATATACAGGTATTTGATATAGGATACAGATGCAAAAGTAAATTAAAGCATATAATCGCCATTTTCGTTCACACATTAAGAACATTAAGCGTCGATTCAATGTTTAAATTTGCTTTAGTTCGTATGGCAGTATTTCCCGCTACAAGGTATCTTGTACGCAAGTCATAGTAATTTTGTATGGTAAAATTGGCCCCAAATGTACACAGGCAAGCTCCGTAGCTACAGCACAAGTTTAGGGCGGTTTTCTACTGAAGGAAAATACATGATGGACATGTACCGTGTTTCTCTGCGCTGGAATTTTCATCAAATCTGGGTGGTTGCTATTGAATATTTGTCTTCATGTGTATTGTGAGGTGTGTTACATGTGTATTTTGAGGTGTGTTACATGTGTATTTTGAGGTGTGTTACATGTGTATTTTGAGGTGTGTTACATGTGTATTTTGAGGTGTGTTACATGTGTATTTTGAGGTGTGTTACATGTGTATTTTGAGGTGTGTTACATGTGTATTTTATGGTGTGTTACACATGTATGTTGAGTTGTGCTACATATCTATGTTGAGGTCTACGTTATGTGTATGTTGAGGTGTGCGATATACATATTTGCAGACACGGAAAAACAATCAAAAATATTGGTCAGTTTTGTACGGTTGCTGGTAAATAAGTCTGCTGGTTTGTAAGTCTGTATATAAATAACGTCCTTTTTTCATAAGTTCATCTAGCAATTACTGTGCGTACGTTCGTTTTATTGAATAAATAAAAGAACTTTGTGTATGTAGGAGTTTTAGTATCGTACTAAAGTCATAAATCAGGGTCATAAAATGTCAGAGAAACGTCCATCGCGGAAGCGTTCAATTTATAAATCAGGATTTTTAATTTTTCCAACTACGAACGTGGAAAAAACACTACAGTCGAATATAAACTTTGTGCTGTCAAATAGAGAATTTCTGTACAGTGTACGGAGAAACTAACTCTTATATGTGCCTAATTAATCTACAGATTCAAATTTTACTATGCAGAAAAAACAGCAACCCTGGTAACTAAATCGGACATGTTTTATACTCGTTCGGTTTGTGTACGTATCAATAGTGCTACTAGGTGTAGTACAGACATGTTTCATGGATAACTCGATAATTATATGCAAAAATTTGGTCTGCATCATTCATATTGCATGACACATCTAAAGGTTAAAGGTAAGCTCATAGGAGGTGCTCCATGCTACAAGGGCGAAGGCGACAACGGCTAAAAAATCCGTTTTCTAGGATACCGAAATCTCACAGCCGAGCTTGATTTCAGTAGTTAATTTACAAAATGAGACCTAAAACACATTGATATGTACACAATTGATCATGTTAAGGGAACTTCCATTTTACAAACTTTGAATGGAAATTACTCAAAACTTGTTTATAACGTCTTTGACCTTGTGGCACTTAACGCTTCATACTACCGGATTTATTCACGATCAAAAGACACTGGATTATGAGCGTCATCACCTCCACGAGTCATGACTCCTCCGAACTAACGAGTTTTCTGAGAACTAAGAGGGGAAGAACTGCCCATTTTCCTGCCTACTGACCGGTTTGGCAGTCATGCACAGCGATACGCATATCAGACTATTAAAATTATGAATTAAAGCTGGAAGATATCGAAAGATAAATGTAAAAAATTTAAATTTGAGTTGTGTAGTATATCGTGTGGAACTCTGAAACAGTGTGGAGTTTCTATTACTTTTTTTACAAAATATAGGGATTATTTGTAGTATAGAATTTTGTGACAACAGAAACCGACATCCGGTGTGGCATTGTATCCGACATCCGGATACAAAACACAAAACACAGAGAAATACCAGAAACAATCAACAGGACGTTATGAAGACCATACTAAGAAAAGCACAAGAAAATTGTGAAACGTTTTAATTTAAAAATCATGGTAAATGCAGAGCTTTCATGCCAATTTTTTCGAGATCATTTGAGAGGTCCTATTCAGTTGAACTATTTAGCTCGTAAATGTGTCAAAGATATTTTCGTTAACGATCACTTTTTGTTCTTTTTCAGGTATGAAGGTGACACGGGTGGCAGGTTGATGGCTTGTGTGAGTTTGCATGTGGTATGTAGCATGTAGCATCTAGTATGTAGCATGTAGTATGTAGAACATAGTATGAACATCGAATACTTCTTCCCTATGCATAACACAACGTCAACAAAGTGTCAAAAGGCCCTCAAAATACCGTACTACTATAGAACCAATGTGTAGGGCTTGGTAGTACTGTACTACCATAGTACCAGTGTGTTTTGCTGGTAGGTCCTGGTACCTTACTACTATAGTACCATTACTGACGTGCAGAAATAGACTATCCAATACTGACCTGCAGAAGCGACCTGTCAAAGTCGCCATCGACGCTTTCCTTACAGCTAACAAAACATCATTAACGACTCAGGTGAGACAAAAATACTCGTTCTGTGAAAGCGTTAAACGAAGAATCATTTCACCTGGTTTGAATTATCAATATTTTGCATTGTCTTCCTCTGTTGTTGCTATTAGTATATACAATTGTTCTTGTTGTCTTAATGCCTGAAAATGTGTTTATATTTTAAAAATTTCATTGATGGGTCGACGGTCATACTGCCTCATTTTGTCGTGCAGACACACAGGCGGAGGCAACTGTTGAAAACATTATTATGTTAACGAGACAGTTCCCGTGAACATTCCACGGTTTAAAAATAATTAAATTAAGGACTTGTCGATCCATAATTCTGTTATAAGTTTCATTAGATTTAACTAATGTGAGATTATTATAAATACGAATGTGTTAAAGATTTACAACTAATTATTGTGTTTTAAATCACTATTTTTCATGAATATATACAGAACTTCCATTCGATATCCTATCTACTGATAACATAGTCCAGATAGTACCTGTGAAAATTCCATGAATTAAAAGTAATAAAGCAAGGATTTATGAAATGAAGTACATTTATAAGTTTTACCTGCGGTACTATTAGAACCTGAATATTTTTCATGAACGTATACTATACTTCCATTCTATAAATTATCTATCGATAACACTCCTGTATGGAAGGCAAAAGTAAATAACGGTGGAAAATCTCGTATTATATAGTTATGTTGGGAGAGATATTCGATGGTGTCCTGCCTTCTGCATGTTCGTTACGCTTCTGTATTGGACGTATCATGTCACCCTACACAGGATAATTCATAGATTTGTTGGCATTTCTTGTGTAAATATTTTCTTGATAAATCGTTCATCAATATTCATTAATGTTTTTCTTCAGTTAATTATGCATATACTATGTAATTATGTGTCACGATCCTCCTCAAGCATTCACCTTAGTTCTCCGCCAGACTAATTTTTTCTGACTGGATGAAATATACAATGTTTTTTGCGAGTTACGTGATTTTGGTGTGGATGAAGCTCAGTGGATGTAAAAATGACAAGGATAATGGATTGGAGATGACAGGGAACAAAATGCAACAATATGGATGACTGGGAACAAGACGATGGTGAGGATGACTGGGAATTAGTCAAAGGAAAACGTCGAACAAAAGGATGGTGTCGATGACTGGGAACAAAATGATAGTGTGGATGACTTGGAACGAGTCAATGGTGTGGATGACTTGAAACAAGTCAGTGGTGTGGATGACTTGAAACAAGTCAGTGGTGTGAATGACTTGGAACAAGTCAATGGTGTGGATGACTTGGAACGAGTCAATGGTGTGGATGGCTGGGAACAAGTCAATGGTGTGGATGACTTGGAACAAGTCAGTGGTGTGAATGACTTGGAACAAGTCAATGGTGTGGATGACTTGGAACAAGTCAATGGTGTGGATGGCTGGGAACAAGTCAATGGTGTGGATGACTTGGAACAAGTCAATGGTGTGGATGACTTGGAACAAGTCAATGGTGTGGATGACTTGGAACAAGTCAATGGTGTGGATGGCTGGGAACAAGTCAATGGTGAGAATGACTTGGACAAGTCAATGGTGTGGATGACTTGGAACGAGTCAATGGCGTGGATGACCTGAAACAAGTCAATGATGTGGATGACTTGGAACAAGTCAATGGTGTGGATGACTTGGAACAAGTCAATGGTGTGGATGACTTGGAACAAGTCAATGGTGTGGATGACTGGGAACAAGTCAATGGTGTGGATGACTTGGAAAAAAAAAGATAGCATGGATGACTGAGGAGTTATAAAAGGAGGCGTGGCTGTTGGAGTGCGACCTAGTGAGCCACAACGAGCGCATCCGACACCTCTGCCAACGCCCTTGACGTCTTCTCCTTGCCTTGATTTTTTATTGCCCTGGTAACCGTCTGATCTCCTTTACCCCTTAGTTCTTTTATTGCCCTGGTAACCGTCTGATCTCCTTTACTCCTTAGTTCTTTTATTGCCCTGTGAACCGTCTGATCTCCTTTACTCCTTAGTCCTTTTATTGCCCTGTGAACCGTCTGATCTCCTTTACCCCTTAGTCCTTCTATTGCCCTGGTAACCGTCCGATCACCTTTGCCCTATAGTCCGTTTATTGTTCCCTTCAGTCTGTTCTTGTTTAATTTGCCCTTTCTTCTTCTTTCTCATCTCTTTCAGCTCTTCTTTAGCTCGTGCTTGAAAATGATTCCGTCGTTTTTTGTTTGCATTGCCCAACTTTTCAGTATTGTCTCTTAATCCTTTAAAATGACTAGACTTGTTCATTTTCCCAATGGGTTGGCATTTAATCTCTTCTTTCCTTGCTCTATGTTTACGTCTCACTTTTTAAAATAATAAATTACAGAAATATTTACACAGCCTCTACCCGTATTATGCTAGCAATTTGTTCCGTTCTAAGTCTGCGAGCTCTAATTTTTTACAAATTATTGAATTTGGCTTGGGATCAATATTTTTGTTTCTGTTCTTTCAGTCAAGTTTTTCATACATAATTCAATAAATTCGTATGTCGCTTATAACAACGATGGCACTGAATCTGGACTGCATTTACTTGGCTACATGCGCTCAATTCTTCATATCTGAATAAAGTAATAACTTCTTTGTTTTACATCATCCTCAGCCTATTTACACTCGCCCTTATTCTCTCCTAATTTCTCCCAATCAACTGGTGCAATTCAAACTCAATGTCGAATTTCTAAATGGTGGATCTTACATCGAAAATGAAATAATACTCAATATGATACATCG
Organism: Trinorchestia longiramus; assembly: GCA_006783055.1. Taxonomy (NCBI): domain Eukaryota; kingdom Metazoa; phylum Arthropoda; class Malacostraca; order Amphipoda; family Talitridae; genus Trinorchestia; species Trinorchestia longiramus. The sequence goes on from VCRD01001853.1 coordinate 58,289, forward strand.
TGCATTTTCAAATTTTCAGTGCCACCTCCCTCCTCCTCCTCCTCCTGTCAAAAAGCTTCATTTTTCGTATCCCTAATGGAGCACAACTTCCCTAAAGATTTATTCAGACTAATTTTTGCACTCACGCTGCGTTCAACATTCTCAAGTCCAGTTTGAAACTCCTGTTTTCAAGATTCTAGAGTGTACAAAATACAGTATACGCGGTGTTTTTTAAAACGTTATTTTTTTAAACACAATGTTTTGAGATGCATGTGCAGTCGCTGAGTCAGAGTGGCCATGCCTAATTTGAAGTAGGAAATCCTTCACTGAAAGGCACCTTCCAAAACCAGCCCACTTACTTATCACTCCCAACACTTAGCCTTTGTCCTACCGCACTTCCGCGTGCCTCTCAAATGGTCTCCCCTAAACATTCCAACGAAACAAGGTGTTAAAATTTAATTACCTGAGGTTCTCTTTGGAAGTATTCTCTTATCAAATTTATTAGCCGCTACACACACACGTGTTGTTCACGTACGTACCCGTGGAGATCATGTAAACATTGTATAATTTGGCCCCACTGAACGTTCTTTGGACCATAAGTGTTTATAATCGATTAGTGAAAGGCCGTCATTGAATCAAGTTATGAGTATAGAATACTACCCTCAACAAAAATAGATTGCAGACCGCCGAATTTGATTAGCGGGTCCTTCATTTAACGACCGATAATTTGTTCAAATCTCAACTGATAGCATGCCGAGAATACTGAAGTCGTAACCAAGGCTTCTTAGCATTGGCATCATTCTTTAAATTTGCTCAGCACAATCCGATAAATCGGACACAAATAACATTTCATTTAGGGCTGCTTCGAAAAGTGTGAAACTGCTTTACTTCTCTCAAGTTTCGGAAAAAATTGCTGTTGTGGAGGTATTCTCCACGTCCTCCATTAATTAGCCCATCGTCAGAGGACTCAAATTCAAATTCTTCAAGTGTGCCTCAACGAGAAATCGATCTTTGTACTCATTTACGTCTGAACATATCAAGGGCAGTACATTTTTTTTTGCAATGCGATGCTATCTAAGTCGCAATGTCAGCCTCACCCTCTTCCTAAACTGCTGCACTCCTAACTGACCTTAAAATAAATGTTTGATATCGAGCTCATTTATAAGGAATGAATTGAATCTAGTGATTGATGCCTGTAAGGCTTCCTTCGGCAAACCCTAGCAACCAATCGGAGTTGGCATTTGCCTTCAGATAGCATAGGAATTCTCCATAAAAACTAATGTTTTTTGTGACAAGATATGATCCATTGCGTTCTGCTACCTCTGTCGTAAGTGTGCTTTACGTACCATAACTTAAAAATTAGCGAACAAGTTAAACTTTGTTACGTTCGTCCGGTAAATATACTGTTGAATAGTTAAATGTGTGCTCTCTGAATAAATCGTAGACTCATTTTGTTATGAATGTATTTAATGGTTGTGTTATTGCAAATTAGATACGTAGTTGTTCGTTGTAATTATGACCATCATAACACCAGTAATTTCAATCACCTCGCGAAAGCATTATGCTTTTTGCTCGTTACTTCGAATACATTTCCTCGAAGGTAACAAAAAGTATTGAATGATGCATTTTATTCAGGAATTGTTTTGAAAGCAGTAGATTTTGTTTCACCCTTAGGATAAACAATGTGAAATCTTCTCTCCCTGCTGGTGCACATACATTTGAAATGATCTCATTTGGTTGGAATGTTACCAGAATTAGAGCCATCAATTCCTATGACTATATAGGAAGAGAAGTATCTTGTCGCAGTAGACTGATGACAGTTTATGCTGAAAATTTATTTGACAGGATCATCTTTCGATAAAAGCACTGAATTAACCGAACTGGGTTACAGTTTTTTTAAATTTTCCCAATGGTAGTTTCACAAACATCGAAACCAAACGACCCATTTTGATTTCCATGTACCTAGCCAATCAATATAACGAACACGGTAGACATGCTCTCTCACGGCGTATGATACGAATTTTTAAAGAATTGCACCATGGAGACTAAATACAATAATCTCTTTTACATGTACGTTTCAGACCCGATTTCGTTTAGGATTATTTATCTCTGGCACGCCACTCCTGCGTAGTTTTCTTCATGGTCTGATTATAAGAGTACCAATACCTGCAACACGCAGCACACGTCCACATGAGAGCTTTGGTACACCTGATAATAATTCCTATCTCTAGCCTGTAGGAAAGTAGGGCAAGCGTGCTCTGAATATCACGGCCCTCTTCATCAGTAAGTACTGTCCTTCTTGCCTTTCATGTTATAAGCATATGGTGCGTTCACTCCCAATCACGAGCACCTTCATGACAAATAAAAATGATGCTGGGGCTGGATCTTGAAGCATTTTTCTCTCGAGTGTGCACAAGAAAATGATGCATCCACAGAGACACCAAGTGTAATGAATAAATTCTTTCTCGTTCTTTCGAATTGAGAATAAGAAACAGAAATTATTCGTACTGAATTTGTACTATTTTTTACAGTGACTCAGAAATTTCTGTCTTCGCTCACTGTCCTTGCGTACCGAAATACTATCGCATAACATCCTTTTTACTTATCTCCATTATATGTTTTTGGCATTGTGCACTTTGCTCGTTACAGGCCGTCATTATTTATTATGCTGTGCTCATATACATCTGATTTTCCAATCATTGTCTCATACTAAGGTACATTGCTTGAATCCAGTCGTGCTGGTCTCGGCAGTCTTTGAATTCTTTGCCCCTGGTGAGACGCCTTTGAATTTAAAATCGAAACTTCAACTCACGTCCGAAACTATCACTGTTCATTTTTTATCGCTTCTGGTCAGAATGAGCTTTTCATGGAACATTATAGTAACTGTTATTATCATTGGAAGTGCGAGTACCTGATGCGTTAACTGAATTTGCAAAAAAGTTTTGATTCAACGTATAAAATTTTCAAAGTTGCTGCCGTTGTGTGAGTTCGCATCGAAGTATTGAAACAAAGTTGCCTATCTTATAATCGTCATTTTTCTTGATACCAGGAAGATACATTAGTCCTTCGGATATGAAAATGTATATTAGCATTTTTGACTAAAGTTGCACTAGTGTGCACGGTGCTTAAAGTAAGGTTTCACGAAGGCAATGTCCAAATGCGGATGATCATAAATGGCTGGTGTTCGTGCGTAAGTGATATTACGATGCTTCTTTTTTCACAGAATGGAAGCCCGAAATATGCCGCAGAGAAGTTTGCTATGTATTTAGAGAAGAACATTTCTTGAAGTTTTCATTCTCTTAACATGCACACCACCATCACGCAATCTCCTTAAACGTTGCAATTAAGGACTGTGTATAAATATGACGCTCCATGTTTTTGCACCATATCTTCAGAGACGATTTTCACGAATATTCTCGTTGTAGGACGCACTTAAATGAAAAGCTTACAGAATTTCAGTGGCACACGCAAATGATATGAACAGAACATAAAAATGGAGTCGATAAAATGATGTTCATTTTCAAATTGCAATTGGGAAGTGCAAACTAAGACATTAGGCAGACACAAATGACCATTTCTTAATGTCGACATTTCTTATTTTTTTGTGAAATTTACTTTCAAAATTATACGGTACAATCTAATAGAGAATGTAGAATGGTACCATTTTATTTATTATTGCTATGAATGTTTCGTAATCATTTATCTGAAATAACAGCGATTTAAGTTCATAATAGGAATAAAAACTTGGAAGTGGTTGCGGTTCGAAAAGAAACATTGTGAGATAAATTAAACACGTGTACGAAAAATTATACTCAATTACGTTGCTACCTAATACAATTTGTCAAAAGAACAATAAACAAGTTTTATGTTGAAAGAATCGATCGAAAATCACTTAAAAAATATGAAGGAGATTAAAAATTCTGATTGATGTGTTAGAAATTGTGTACGTATCGAGGCAAAGCACGAAATTACAAGTATATTTACATTCTATTTACATGCCAATACGAACAAAGCCACGAGACTAGAATATATACATTCTATTTACATCACCACAAGGACCAGGTTACAAATCTTAACTATTTAGATTTTATTTACCTCACAATATGGAACAGGTCACAAATGTTCCAGGACAAGTGTAAAAATTTTAGTTCAAGTTCCTAGTCTTCCCAGTACAAAGGCAGCCTAGTGCTCTGGGTTTTTAAAGCTCCAGTAATGTTAGTTATGGTGTTATAATGATGATAGTGATAGTTCCAATAACAGTAACAGTAGAAATAATAATATTAATAGAACACCCAAAAGAACAACGATCGACGCCATGACACTAGAGCGAGCTGCACAGGGGAAACAGCTGCACAGGGAAAACAGTTGCACAGGGAAAACAGCTATGCAGGGAAAACAGCTACGCAGGGGAAACAGTTGCATAGGGAAAACAGTTGCACAGGGAAAATAGTTGCACAGGGAAAACAGCTATGCAGGGAAAACAGCTACGCAGGGGAAACAGTTGCACAGGGAAAACAGCTGCACAGGGAAAACAGTTGCACAGGGAAAACAGCTATGCAGGGAAAACAGCTACGCAGGGGAAACAGTTGCATAGGGAAAACAGTTGCACAGGAAAAACAGCTGCACAGGGAAAACAGCTGTGCACAATTGAAACAGTTATCTCGTATGATCAGCTAACAGGTGTGAGAGCCACTATTCTTTGTTGCTTCGTTGTGAGACCGAGTCATGAGTTCGGAATCCAACTCTGAGTAAAATTAGTCGACAAAAGCAAAAGTGCGATGACAACCCACACGTGTTGTAGGGGACACCCGCATTAGTCCTGAGACACACCCCCTTCTCTGTTGCCCTACCGCCTCATGTTGTTGTGCCTCCGTGTGACTGGTGTGTGGTACTGGTGTGTGGTACTGGTGTGTGTGGTACTGGTGTGTGGTACTGGTGTGTGGTGC